>PYUH01000445.1:0-10000 GCA_016808085.1 Suaeda aralocaspica
AGCAACAACAACAACACAAACAACCCCCAAAAACAACAGCAAACAGCAACAACAAGAACAATAACAAAACAAGAGCAACAGCTAACACAGCAACAACAACAAACAATAACAACAATAAAAACCACAACAACAGAAGAACAACAACAAAAACAACAACAAACAACACCACCACCACCACACAAAAACAAAACAAACACCAAAACAACAGACAACAATTAGAATAACAAAAAACAACAGGAACAGCACACAACAGCAAAACAACACCAACCGCAACAACAACAACAACAATAAGAATAACAAAAAACCAACCGGAACAGCAAAAAACAGCAACAACTACAAACATCACCACCAACCGCACAGTAAACACCAAAAAGAACAACAACAACAACAACGAAAACAACAACAGCAACACCACAACAACAACAATCAAAAGCAACAACAACACCACCAACAACAACACCAACACCAACAACAACAACAACAACAACAACAACATAAAGCAACAACAACAAAAACTAGCAAACATCAACAACAAGAACAACACCAACAAAAACAACAGCTATAACAAATAACACAACAACAAAACACAACAACAGCAACAACAAAAACAACAACAACAAAACAACAACAACAACGACAACATCAACAACAAACAACAATACAGCCAAAAACAACAACAACAAACACAACAAGTAGCGAACAACAACAAAACGGCGATAACAACATCAACAAACAACAACAACCACAAAAAGGAGCAACAACAACAGCAACAATAACAGCCAAAACAAACGAACAACAACACACAACAACAACACCAAAAACAACAAACAAAACCACCACACCAACAACAACAACAACCCACAACAACACCAAAAACAACACAACAACCAACAAAAACAACAACAACAAAAACAACAATGACAATAACAATAAACCATAACAAAAACAAAGCAACAACAACAACAATACAATAACAAAACAAAGGAACAGCAAAAAACAAAACAACAACAACAATAACAACCCCAAAAAACAACACAACAACAACAAAAACAACAACAACAACACCCCCACACGAAAACAACACAACAACAACACCACAAAACAACAAGAAACAACAATAAGATAACAAAAACACAGGAAAGCAAAAACAGTACAACTGCCAACACACACACCAACCGCAAAAACAACTAAAACACCAACAAAGAACAACAACAACAACAACAACAAACCAAAACAGCAACACCAACACCAAAAACAAACAACAAAACACTCACACGGCTACAACAACACCACCAACAACAACAACAAACAACAACAAGAAAAACAGCAACATAACAACAACAGCACAACAAAAGCAAACATCAACAAAACAAAAACAACACAACAACAACAATAAACAAACAACAGCAAACAGCAACAGCAATAACCAACCACAAACACCAAAACTACGACTAACAACAGCATGTCAACAATAACATCAACAAACAACACAACAGCAATGCCAACAACACCCACCACAAACATCAACAACAACAACAGCAACAAACGCAAAAAAAAAACCACAAAACAACAGCAACAGCAAAACAACAACAAAACGACCCACATCATCCAACCATAACAGCAACAACAACAACAAACACCACCAACAATAGCGCGACAAAACAACAACGGCGAAACAACAGCAACACAAAAGGAGCCACAACAACATCAACAATAACATCAACGACAAACCACAAATACCCACCAAAACCACTAACAAGGAAACAACAACGAAACAACAGCCAACAACAGCAACAAACCACCAAACACCAACAACAACAACAACAATAACAATAACAACAACAAGAAACTATGCCAACCCAACAAACAACAAACAACAACACCAACAACAACAACAACACCAACTACAAAAACAACAAAAACCGCAACAACACACAGCAACAGGCAACGCAACAATAACACAACAACACCACCACCAACAAACACCAACCAAACAACAACAAACAAAAACAACAATGATAATAACAAAATAACAACAACACACAGCACAACAAAAAAAAACACCACAAGAACAGCCAACAGCAACAGCAACAAACAATAACAAAACAACAGAAGAGTAACAGCTACAAACAACAACCACAACAATAACAACCACAACAACACGAACAAAACAACAACAACAAGAACAACACCACCACCAACAACAACAACAACAACAGAAATAACAAAAACAACAGGAACAGCAAAAAAACGCAACAACTACAACAACAACACAACAAGGAACAACAACAACAACAACAACAACCAAAACAGCAACAGCCAACACCAACAAACAACAACAACAACATCAACAGAAAACAACAACACCACCACCAACAACAACAAGCACCAACAACAACAACAAAAAACAGCAACAGAAACAACAACAAAAAAACAGCAACAGAAACAACGAACAAAACACCAACATCAACAACACCACACCCCCCCACCAACAAAAAAAAAAAAACAACAACACAACAAACAACCAAAAAACAAACAAAAACAAAAAACAACAACAACAAAAACAACACCAACGACGCTCAACAACGCAAAACACCAAACAACACCAACAAACCCAAACAACAACAACAACAAACAACACCAACAAACAGCACACAACAACAACACCAACAAACTACAACAACAACAACAACAAACAACAACAACAACAACAACAAGAACTACAACAACCACCAAACAACACACACGAACAAACAACAACACGAACAACAACAACACAACAACCAATTGCAACAACAACAACAACACCAACCAACAACAATACAACATTAAAAACAAACAACAACACCACCAACAACAACAACAACAACAACAACAATGACAATAACAATAACAAATAAAAACAACAACAGCAACAACAATAAAAACCCAACAAGAACAGCAACAACAAAAACAACAACAAACAACAATAGAAAGCAACCAAAAACAACAAAAACAACAACAACCACAACAACCCTAGAATCAACAACAACACGAACAATACCTAGCAAACAACAACAAACATCGATAAAACGACATTAAACAACAAACAGCAACCACAACAGGAGTAACAAACAACAGCAACAAACTGCAACGACAGCAACTACTGCAACCCACCAACCACACCACAACAACAACAAAAACAATAACAATAACAATAACAATAACAAAAACAACAAACAAAGCAACTACTACAAACCAACAACAACAACAACAAAACAAAAAACAACAAAAACACTAACAACAACAACTACAACAAGTACAACAACACAAAACACACCACCACCCACAACAACAACAACAACAACAATGACACTAAACAATTAACAAACAAAAAAATAACCAACAACAACAACAAACACCAACAATAAGTAGCAAACACACGACAACATCGATAACAACAGTAACAACAACAGCAACAACAACAGGAGTAACAATAACGCAACGCAGCAACTACTGCAACACAACAACACCAACCACAAAACAACAACAACAAAACAATAACAATAATAATAACAACAAAACAACAAATACTGCAACCCGACAACAACAACAACAACAACACCAACAACAAACACCAACTACAACAAACACCAACAAAAACAAAACGACAACAATTCAACAACAACAACAACACCACCCACCAACAACAACAATGAAGTAAACAATAACAATAACAACAACAACAAGCAACAACAATAAAAACACCAACAACAACAGCAACAAACAAAAACAACAACAACAGCTAAACAAAACAACAACAACACCAGCAATAGTAGCAACAACAACACATCGATAACAACCGTAACAGACAACAGCAATAAATAAAAGAGTAACAACAACAGCAATCATAACTGCAACGACAGAAACTATCTGCAAACACCACCAACCCACCAACAAAGACCACAATAACAAGAAACAATAACAACAACAACAGCAACTACTGCAACCTAAACAAGAACAACAAAAACCAAACACAACAACAACAAACAACACCAACTACAACAACAACAACAACACCTAACAGCTAACAGCAACAAAAAACACAACAACACAACAACAGCAGCAACAAACACACAAACAACAACAATAAAAAAAAACAACAACAACAACAACAACACAAACAACCACAATACCAAAGCAACAACAACAACAAGAACAAAACAAGAACAATAGCACAGCAACAGCAACAACAACCACAACAACAACATAAAAACCACAACAAAAGGAACAACAACAACAACAACAACAACAACAACACACACCCCAACAACCAACAACAAACAACAACACCAAAACAACAGCCACAATTAGAAATAACAAAAACAACAGGAACAGCAAAAAACAGCAACAACACCAACCGCCAACAACAACAACAACAATGTAAGAATAACAAAAAAAACAGGAACAGCAAAAAAGAAACAACTACAACTAAACACCAACCGCAAACAACTACAACACCAAACAAGAACAACAACAACAACAACGAAAACACAACCAGCAACACCAACACACAACAACATCAACAGCAACAACAACACCACCAACAACCAACACCAAAAACAAACAACAAAAAAACAGCAACAACAACAACAACAAAGCAACAACAACCAAAAACAGCAACAATCAACAACAAGACAACAAACACCAACAAAAAAACAGAAATAACAATACCAACAACAACAACAGCAACAACAAAACAACAAAACAAAAACAACAACAACAAACGACAACATCAAAACAACAACAACAATAACAGCAACAACAACAAACAACACACACCAACATAGCAGTAACCCAACAACAGCGAAACTAACATCAACAACAACAACAACAACAAAGGAGCAACAACAACCGCAACAATACAGCAACAACAACAAGAACAACAACAACAAAACAACAACAAAAAACACCAACAACACCACAACACCAACAACAAAAAACAAACACCAACAACACCACAACACCACCAACACCAACACAACAACAACAACAACAACAACAACAACACCAACAACACAACAAACACCAAACAACGACAAACTACAAAATTAAAACAAAACAAACACCACCCAACAACAAACAAGAGTAACAAAAACAGCAACAACAACAAGAGTACCAAACAACGCAACAATAACTGCAACGACAGCAAATACTGAAACACCACACAACACCAACAACAACAACAATAAACAATAACAATACAATAACAATAACAAAACAATAACAATAAAATAACAATAACAAATAACACTTAAAATAACAATAAACAATAACAACAACAACAGCAAAAATACTGCAAACCTACAACAAACAACAACAAACAAACAACACCAACTACAACAAACAACAACAACACCAACAGCAAACGCCAAAATAACAACAACAAACAAACACCAACAAAGCAGCAACAACAACACCAACAAACAACAACAACAACAACAAAAACAATAACAATAACAATAACAACAGCAACTACTGCACCCCTACAACAACTACAACAAACACCAACTACAACAACAACAACAAACACCCAACAGCAACAGCAACCAATAACAACAAACAACAAACCAACACAAAAGCAACAACACCACCAACACCAACAACAACAACAAACAACAACAACACCAACAAAACAACAACAAAAACAACAACAATAACAATAGCAAACAGCAACAGCAAGAACATAACAAATAACAACAGCAACTAGCAACAAACAAACAAACAACAAACAAACAATAAAAAACCACAACAACAAGAACAACAACAACAACAACAACAAAAAAAACACCACACCAAAAACCAACACAAACACAACAACAACACCAACAACAACAGCAACAATTAGAATAACAAAACAACAGGAACAGCAAAAAAGCAAACAACACCAACCGCAAAACAACAACACCAACAACAATACGAATACAACAAACAGGAACAGCAAAAACAGCAACAACTACACATCAAACCAAACCGCAACAACTACACCCCAACAATAGGAACAACAACAACAACAACGAAAACAACACAGCCAACACCACCAACAAAAACAACATCAACAGCAACAACAACCACCACAAACAACAACACCAACACAACAACAACAACAACAACAACAACAAAAAAAAGCAAACAACAAAAACGCAAACAGCAACAACAAGAAAACACCAACAAAAAAACAACGCTATAACAATAACAACAACAACAACAACAAACAAACAGCAACAACAAAAAACAACAACAAAAACACAACAACAACAACAACGACAAACATCAACAACAACAACAATAACAGCAACAAAACAACAACAACACAACAGTAGCAGTAACAACAAACAACGGCGATAACAACAATCCACAACAACAACAACAAACAAAGGAGCCAACAACAAAGCAACACATAACAGCAAGACAACAAAGAAAAAACAACAAAAACAATAGCAACAGCAACAACACAACACAACAACAAAACCAACAACAACAAACAAACAACAACAACAAAGCAACAGGCAACACAACAACACAAAACAACAAAACACCACAACAATAGTACAACAACAACAACATCGATCTCAACATAACAACAACAGCAACAACAAAACAGGAGTACACAAACCAACAGCACAATAACTGCAACGACAGCAACTACTGCAACACCAACAACACAACAACAACAACAATAACAATAACAATAACAACAACAACGCAAATACTGACAACCCTAAAACAACAACAACAACACCAACAACAACAACAACACCAACAACAAACAACAACTCAACAACACCAACAAAAACAACTACAAACAATTACACAAACAAAACACCACCACCACCAAAAACAACAACAACAAACAATGACAATAACAATAAATAACAATAACAACAAACAACAGCAAACAACAATAAAACACCAACAACAACAACAAACAACAACAACACCAACAAACACCAGCATAGTAGCAAACAAACAACAACATCGATAAAACCATAACAAAAAACACGCCAACAACAACACGAGTACACAACAGAAAACAATACTGAAACGACAAAAATACTGCCAACAACACCAAAAACCACCAAAAACAAACAAAAAATAACAATAACAATAACAATAACAGCAAACTACTCGCAACAATACAACAACAACAACAACACCAACAACAACAACAACACCAACTAAAACAAACAACAAGAAAAATAACAATAACAATAAACCATAACAATAAACAAATAACAAAAACAACAGCAACTACTGAACCTACAAAAAAACAACAACAACACACCAATACAACAACAACAACAACCACCAAAGCAACAGCAACAATAACAACACAACAACCCCCAACAACAGCAGCAACAACAAACACCAACAAACCACAACAACAACAACAAAAACAATAACAATAACAATAAAACAGAAACTACTGGCAAACCATACAACAAATACAAAAAACCACCAACACAACAACAACAACAACACCACAGCAACAGCAACAATAAACAAAACACAACACCAACAACAAAAGCAACAACCAACACCAACACCAAAAAACACAACAACAACAACAACAACAAAAACAAACAACAAAAAACAACAACAATAACAATAGCAACCGCAAACAGCAAAACAATAACATAACAACAGCAACAGCAACAACAACAACAACAACAACAATAAAAAACCACACCAACAAGAACAACAAACAACAACAACAACAAACACCACCACACCAACACCAAAACAACAACAACACCAACAAACAACAGCAACAATTAGAATAACAAAACAACAGGAACAGCAAAAAACAGCAACAACACCAACCGACAAAAACAAAACAACAACAATAAGAATAACAAAAACAACAGGAACCAAGCAAAACAGCAACAACTACAACATCAACACAACCGCAACAAACACAACACCGACAAGAACAACAACAACAAACGAAAACAACAAACAAGCACACCACCAACAACAAAAAAATCAACCCAGCAACAAAAACACCCTTTTACCAACAACAACACCACCACCAACAACAACAAACAACAACAAACAACAACAAGACAACAACAACAAAAAAGCAACATCAACAACAAGAAACAACACAACAAAAACAACAGCTATAACAATAACAACAACAACAACAACAACAACAGCAACAACAAAAAACAACAACAACAACAACAACAAAACAACAAACAACGACAACACACACAAACAACAATAAAGAGCCAACAACAACAACAAACAAACACCAACCGTAGCAGTAACAACAACAACGGCGATAACAACATCAACAACAACAAACAACAACAAAAGGAGCAACAACAACAGCAAAACAATAACACAACGACACAAGAACAACAACAACACAATAGCACAGCAACAACAACAACACAACAACAACAACAAACAACAACAACAACAACAACAACATAGCAACAGCAACAACAACAAACAACAACAACAACAACCCAACAATAGTAGCAACACAACAACATCGATAAACAACTTAACAACAACAGCAACAACAACAGGAGTAACAAACAAAAGCCCAACAAGTAACTGAAACGACAGCAACTTACGCCGACACAAACAACCCACCAACAACAACAACAATAACAATAAAAGAAAACAAACAACAACAGCAACTACGCCAACCCTACAAACACAAACAACAACACCACAAACAACACAAAACACAAACAACAACACCAACTTCAACACACCAACAACAACAACTTACAACAATTACAAACAACACAACACCACCTCCACCAACAACAAAAAAACAACAATGACAATAACAATAACCAATAAAAACAACAACAACAGCAACAACAATAAAAAACACAACAACAACACAACAACAAACAACAAACAAACAAACACCAGAATAGTAAGCAACAAAAAACAACAACAGCGATTAAAACATTAACAACAACAGCAACAACAACACGAGTAACAAACAACAGCAAACAATAATGCAACGACGCAAATACTGCACCCCTAACACCAACACCACCAACAACAACAACAATAACAATAACAAAACAATAACAGCAACACTGCAACCCTAAACAACAACAACAACACAAAAACCAACAACACACAACTACAACAAACAACACTCACACCAACAGGCAACAGCAACAGCAACAAAAACAACAACAAACAACTCACCAATTAACAGCAGCCAAACAACAACACAACAACAACAAAAACAACAACAAAAACAACAACAATAACAACAGGCAAACAGCAAAAACAAGAACAATAACAATAGCAACAGCAACAGCAACAACAACAACAAACAACAACAATAAAAACCACAACAAACAAAGAACAGAACACACAACAACAACAACAACACCACCACACCACCACCAACACAACAACACACCAACAACCACAAACAACAATTAGGAATAACAAAACAAAAGGAACAGCAAAAACAGCAAACAACACCAACGCCACACACAACAACAACAACAATAAAGAATAAAGAAACAACAGGAACAGCAAAAACAGCAACAACTACAACATCAACACCAACCGCAACACTACACACCAACACGAACAACAACAACAACAACGAAAACAACAACAAGCAACCCCACCAACAACAACACATAACAGCAACACAACACCACCAACAACAACACCAACACCAACAACAACAGCAACAACAACAACAACAAAAGCAACAACAACAAAAAACAGCAACATCAACAACAAGAAAAAACTAAACAAAATTCAACAGCAATAACAAATAACAAAACAACAGCAACAACAACCACCACAAAACACCAACAACTACAACAACAACAACAATGCACGATAACATCAAAACAACAAAACAGCAACAACAAAAACAACAACAACACCAAACAACAACAAAACAACGACAACATCTAACAACAACAACACGAACAGCAAACAACAACAAACACCAAAC
>PYUH01000445.1:13462-18462 GCA_016808085.1 Suaeda aralocaspica
CAACAACAACAACAACAACAACAACACCAACAACGCTAACAACAACAACAACAACAATAACAACAACAACATCAATAACAAAAACAACAACAACAACAGCAGCAACAAAAACATCAACACCACCAACAACAACACCACCAACAACAACAACAACACCACCAACACCAACAACAACAACAACAATAACAATAACAAATACAACAACAACAAAAACAACAACAACAAAAACACCAACATCAACAACAACAACAACACCAACAAAAACAGCAACATCAACAACAACAACAACAACCACAATAACAACAACAACAGCAACAGCAACAGCAACAATAACACCACAAACACCAACAACTACAACAACAACAACAATGTCAACAATAACATCAACAACAACAACAGCAATGCCAACAATAACATCAACAACAACAACAGCAACAACAAAAACAACAACAACAACAACAACAGCAACATCAACAACAACAACGACAACATCATCAACAATAACAACAACAACAACAACAACAACAACAACAACACCAACAATAGCAGCAACAACAACAACGGCTATAACAACGTCAACGACAACAGCAACAACAAAAGGAGCAACAACAAAAGGAGCAACAACAACATCAACAATAACAGCAACGACAACCACAACAACACCACCACCACCACCAACAAAAACAACAACGACAACAACAACAACACCAACAACAACAACAACAACAACAACAACAACAACAACAACAACAATAACAATAACAATAACAACAACAACAACAACAACAACAACAACAACAACAACAACAATAACAATAACAATAACAACAACAGCACCGACTGCAACCCAACAACAACAACAACAACAGCAACAGCAACAGCAACAATAACAACAACAACACCACTAACAACAGCAGCAACAACAACACCAACAACAACAAAAACAACCACAATGACAATAACAATAACAACAACAACAGCAACAACAACAACAATAACAATAACAATAACAATAACAACAGCGACAGCAACAGCAACAACAACAACAACAACAATAACAAAGCAACAACAACAACACAAACAACCCAACCAAAAACAACAGCCAAACAGCAACAACAAGAACAATACAAAACAAGTAGCAACACTAACACAGCAACAAAACAAACAATAACAACAACTAAAAACCACACCACCAGAAGAACAAAACAAACACAACAACAAACAACACCACCACCACCAACACAAAACAAAAACAACACACAAAACAACAGACAACAATTAGAATAACAAAAACAACAGGAACAGCACACAACAGCAAAACAACACCAACCGACAACAACAACAACAATAAGAATAACAAAAAACCAACTGAACAAGCAAAACAGCAACAATACAACATCAACACCAACCGCAACATCCGCTACAACACCAACAAGAACACAACAACAACAACGAAAACAACAACACAACACCACCAACAACAACAACATCAACAGCAACAACAACAGCCACCAAAAACAACACCAACACCACCACAACAACAACAACAACCCAACAACAACAAAAGCACAACAACAAAAACTAGCAAACATCAACAACAAGAACAACACCAACAAAAACAACAGTCTATAACAAATAACACAACAACAACAACACAACAACAGCACACAAAAACAACAACACAAACAACACACAACAAACTGACACATCAACAACAAACAACAATACAGCCAAAACACAACAACAAACACCAACAAGTAGCAGAACAACAACAAACGGCGATAACAACACCACAACAACAACCAACAACAAAGGAGCAACAACAACCACAATAAACCAAAACAACGAACAACAACAACAACAACAACACCAAAACACAACAAACAAAACCACACAACAACAACCAACAACAACCCACAACAACAACAAAACACAACATCAACACCACACAAAACAACAACAACACAAAACAACAATGACAATAACAATAAACCATAACAAAACAAAGCAGACAACAACAACATAACAATAACAAAACAAAGCAACAGTCAAACAACAACAACAACAACAACAATAACAACCCCAACAACAACAACACAAACAACAACAAAAACAACAAACAACAACACCAACCACACGAAACACCAACAACAACAACAACACCACACACAACAACATAAAAACAATAAGATAACAAAAACAACAGGAACAGTCAAAAACAGTTACAACTGCAACACACACACCAACCGCAAAACAACCACACCAACAAAGAACAACAACAACAACACACAACAAACCAAAACAGAACACCAACACCACAAACAACACCAAACATCAACGGCAACAACAACACCACCAACCAACAACAACCAAAACAACAACAAATAAAACACAACAAACAACAACAACACCAACAAAAGCAACATCAACACACAACAAACAACAACACAACAACAACATAAACAAACACAGTCAAACAGCAACAGAATAACACACACCACAAACACCAAAACTACGACAACAAACAGCAATGTCCCAACAATACATCAACACAACAACAGCAATGCCAACAAACCACCACAAACATCAACACAACAACAGCAACAACGCAAAACACAAAACAACAGCAACAGCAAACAACAACAAAACGCCCACAATCATCCAACCATAACAGCAACAACAACAACAAACACCACCAACAATAGCGCGACAACAACAACGGCGATAACAACAGCACACAAAAGGAGCACAACAACATCAACAATAACATCAACGACAACCACAACATACACCACCAAAACCACTAACAAGAAACAACAACGACAACAACACCAACAACAGCAACAAACCACCAACACCAACAACAACAACAACAATAACAATAACAACAACAAGAAACTACTGCCAACCCAACAACAACAAACAACAACACCAACAACAACAACAACACCAACTACAAAAACAACAAAAACCAACAACACACAGCAACAGCAACAGCAACAATAACACACAACACACCACCAACAACACAACCAAACAACAACAAACAAAAACAACAATGATAATAACAATAACAACAACAACAGCACAACAAAAAAAAACACCACAAGAACAAGCAACAGCAACAGCAACAACAATAACAAAACAACAGCAAGAGTAACAGCTACAACAACAACACAACATAACAACCACAACAACACGAACAAAACAACACAACAAGAACAACACCACCACCAACAACAACAACAACAACAGAAATAACAAAAACAACAGGAACAGCAAAAACGCAACAACTACAACAACAACACAACAAGAACAACAACAACAACAACAACAACCAAAACAGCAACACAACACCAACAAACAACAACAACAACATCAACAGAAACACAACACCACCACCAACAACAACAAGCACCACAACAACAACAAAAAACGCAACAGAAACAACAACAAAAACAGCAACAGAAACAACCGACAACAACACCAACATCAACAACACCACACCCCCCCACCACAAAAAAACAACAACACAACACAACAAACAACCAACAACAAACAACAACAAAAAACAACAACACAACAACACAACACCAACGACGCTCAACACCAAAACACCAAACAACACCAACAACCCAACAACAACACAACAACACACCAACAACAGCACACAACAACAACACCAACAAACACAACAACACAACAACAACAACAACACAACAACAACAAGAACTACAAAACACCACACACACCGAACCAACAACACGAACAACAACACACAACACCAGCAACAACAACAACAACACCAACCAATCAACAATACAACATAAAAACAAACAACAACATCCACCAACAACAACAACAACAACAACAACAAGCACAACCCTACAATAACACTAAAAACAACAACAGCAACAACAATAAAACCCAACAAGCAACAGCAACAACAAAAACCAACAAACAACAATAAAAGCAACCACAACAACACAACAACAACACACACACAACAACCCTAGAATCAACAACAACACGAACATACTAGCAACAACAACAAACATCGATAACGACATTAACAACAAACAGCAACACAACAGGAGTAACAACGACAGCAACAAACTGCAACGACAGCAACTACTGCAACCCACCAACACACCACAACACAACAACAACAATAACAATAACAATAACAATAACAAAACAACAAACAAGCAACTACTACAACCAACAACAACAACCCAACAACAACAAAAAACAACAAACAACACCAACAACAACAACTACAACAATACACAACACAAAACACACCACCACCCACCAACAACAACAACAACAACAATGACAAACAATAACAAACAACACAACAACAACAACACCAACACTAGTAGCAACACACAACAACATCGATAACAACATTAACAACAACAGCACAACAACAGGAGTAACAATAACTGCAACGACAGCAACTACTGCAACACCAACAACACCAACCACAACAACAACAACAATAACAATAACAATAAAATAACAACAACAACAACACTACTGTTCAACCCTACAACAACAACAACAACAACACCAACAACAACACCAACTACAACAACACCAACAAAACAAACGAACAACAATTCACAACAACAACAACACCACCCACCAACAACAACAATGACAGTAACAATAACAATACAACAACAACAAGCAACAACAATAAAAACACAACAACAACAGCAACAACAAAAACAACAACAACAGCAACAACAACAACAACAACACCAGCATAGTAGCACAACAACAACATCGATAACAACCTTAACAACACACAGCAAAAAAAAAGAAGTAACAACAACAGCAACATAACTGCAAACGACAGAAACTACTGCAAACACCACCAACCCACCAACAAAACACAATAACAAACAATAACAACAACAACAGCAACTAACTGCAACCCTAAACAAACAACAACAAACACAACAACAACAACAACACCAACTACAACAACA
>PYUH01000445.1:25962-29168 GCA_016808085.1 Suaeda aralocaspica
AACACCACCACCCACCAACAACAACAACAACAACAACAACAACAATAACAATAAAAACAACCAACAACACAAACAACACCCAACAATAGAGCAACAACAACACAACATACGATAAAACATTAACAACAACAGCAACAACAACAGGAGTAACCACAACCAGCAACAATAATGACAACGACAGCAACTACCAAACACCAACAACACCAGCAACACAACAACAACACAATACAATAACAAAACAATAACAACAACAACACAACCAACACGCAACTACACACAACAAACAACAACAACACCAACAAAACACAACTAACAACAACAAACACCACAACACCCAACAACAACGATAACAAACAACAACAACACACACACCCACCCAACAACAACAACAACAATGACAAACCATCAACAAATAACAATAACAACAACTAACAAACAACAATAACAAACACCAACAACACCAGACAAACAACACAAAGACAAACAACAACAAACAAACAACACACATCAACAATCAACAACAACAACAACAACAACAACAACATACACCACAACGACAACAACAACAACAACAACACAACAACAACAACAACAACAACAACAAGAACAATAAACAATAACAATAACTAACAAACAACAACCAACAACAACAACAACAACAACAACACAAAACACAAACAACAACAACACCACAACATAATAACACAACACAGCAACACAACAAGCAGACAACAACAACAGCAACACAATAACTGCAACACAAGCAAACTACGATGCAACACACCAACACAAACAACAACAACAACACATAACATAACAATAACAAACAAACAACACCCAACACTTACTACAACCCCAAAACAAAAAACACACAAACAACAAACAACAAACAACTAACCAACACAACAACAACAAACAAAACAAACACTTGACCCAACAGAAAAATACAACAAAACACAACCAACAAACGCACCAACAACAGCCAGCCAAAAAAACAAACAACACACACAACAACAACAACAACAAAAACAACACACAACAACACAACAAAAACAACACAAACACACAAACAACAACAAAACAACAAACAACAACAAAACAACAAAAACAACAACAAAAACAACAACAACAAGAAACAAACAACAACAACAACACCACAACAAAAAACAAACAACAACACACAACAACGCCAACCACAACAACACAACAAACACAAACACACAACACATAACAACAACACACAACAACAGCACCAACTACAACCAACAACAACAACACACAAACAACGACAACTACAACATAAAACAACAACAACACCACCACCCACAACAACAACAACAACAATAGCACCACAACCATAAAAAAAGCATAACAAAACAAACACAACAACAGCAACAACAATAAACAACCAAAAAACCAACAACAAAAAACAACAACAACAACAAAACAACAGCAACAACAACAACAACCAACAACAACCAACAACAACAACACAACAACAACAACAACAACAACACAAACAAAAACACAGCAAACAAAAAACAAAACAAACAAACACCACAACAACCAACAATAGTACAACAACACAACCATCGATAACACTCATTAACAACAACAGCAACAACAACAGGATAACAACAACACAAACAAACTGCAACTACTCAACCAAAAACACAACAAACAACAACAACCACAACAAAACAAATAACATCACAATAACACAACAACAGCAACATGCAACCCACAACCACAACACACAACACCAACACAAAACAACACAACACAAACAACAACAACACAACACAAACAACAACTAACAACATATAACAACAACAACACAACAACAACAACAATGGACAATAACAATAACAAGAACAACAACAACCACGACCAACAACAACAACAACAACACAAGCGAGCAAACAACAACAGCAAAAATAACAGCAACGAACAACAACAACAAAACAACAACAACAAAACAACAACAAACAACAACAACACCAACAACACACAACAACACCAACAACCACCAAAACAACAACACCACCAAACCACACACACCAACAACAACAAAACAAAACAACACAACCACAACAACAACCAAAACACCAACAAACCACCACACAACCAACACACAACAACAACAACAAAACAACAACAACACAACAACAACGCTAAAACAACAACAACAACAACCACACATAAACAACAAAAAACATCATAACAAAAACACACCAACAACAACAGCAACAAACATCAACAACACCAACACAACACCCACCAACAACAACACAACACAACCACCAACACACAACAACAACACACAACAATAACAACAACAAAATAACAACACAACACAAAACAACAACAACAAAAACACCTAAACTCAAACAACAAACAACAACACAACAACAAAACCGCAACATCAACAACACAACAACAACCACAATAACAACAACAACAGCAACAGAACAGCAACAACAATAACACCACAAACACAACACAACTAAAACAACAAAAAAACAATGTCAACAAACACATAAACAACGAACACACAGCAATCCAACAATAAACATCAACAACACACAACAGCACAACAAAAACAACAACACAACAACAACAACAGCAACCATCAAACAACAACAACGACAACATCATCAACCATAAAACAACAACAACAACAACAACAACAACCACATCACCAACATAGCAACACAAACAACAACGGCTATAACAACGTCAACGACAACAGCAACAACAAAAGGAGCAACAACAAAAAGGAAGCAACAACAACATCAACAATAACACAACGAAAACCACAACAACACTCACCACCAACACCAACAAAAACAACAACACAACACAACAACACCAACAACACAACAACAACAACAACAACCACAAAACAAAACACAATAACATAACAATAACCAAAACAGCACCGACTGCAACCAACAAAACAACAACAACAGCAACAGCAACAGACATAAACCAACAACAACAACCACTAACAACAGCAGCAACAACAACACCAACAACAACAAAACAACCACAATGACAATAACAATAACAACAAACAACACAACACCCCAACAATAAAACAATAACAATAACAATAACACCAGCGACAGCACAACAGCAACAACAACAACAACACAATAACACCACAACAACAAGTAACACCAAACAAACAACAACAACACTAA
>PYUH01004021.1:0-61495 GCA_016808085.1 Suaeda aralocaspica
TCATAATTGAAACACTTAGAATGATGCGTTTGATGCAAAGGTGGGATGGAGTGTTTAGAAAAAAGTAGTAGCTGATATAGCACATATTATCACTTTCTAAAGCAAACAAATTTTCTTTTGTTAACATTAGGCATTTTTTCATCATTTTGTATGCCAATAATATGTAGCAACCCGTGAAATTTCATATTATAATGATTGCACTTACAACAATGTGTCCATTCAGTATGTGTTAATAGATAAAATGTTGAAAAAAAAAAAAACAAAGCGGGTTCTTATTGAACCATAACGGGCTCTAAAATAACTTAAAACCCTTTTAGTTGGGGTTAATTATGATTTAAATGTGTATGAGTAATTTCAAATAAATACTACATATTCATCAAAACTATTCAAATACATGACTTTTTAGCGCAAAAAAAGTTCTAGCGCTAGCTTTGTAGCGTGACAAAAGAAGTAGCGCTAGCAAGGTAGCGTTATTAAACTTGTGACGCTAACAGTGTAGCGCAATTAGAAGAGTTGCGCTGTTTGTGTAGCGTTGTAGAGTTAGTTACGCTGCAAGTTTCTATTGATTTTTGCTAAGTTATCATTAAATTTGTATTTAATGGGTTTGGATTCATGTCCATGTTGCCCATATATACGTTATTNATGTCCATGTTGCCCATATATACATTATTTAGGCCTAAATGTGCCTATATTTGACTGAACTTTTGAAAGATTGGTGAGGATGTAATTTGTATGTGAGTCATTAAAAACATTGATCAAAATCGTGCATTGTCAAGCAATTAATAAACTTTAGATTATCATTATTGGATTCTTACAAAGAGATGATAAGGGAAGCCAAAAAAAAAAAGATAGAAGAAGAAAGAAACAAGATTCAACACTTAGAGTTATAACAATCAAGGTCAATTGATGGGAAGCTCATGGAAAAAAAATTAATAAGATAAAAAAATATAAATATCATGATTAACCTTGACGGATTTTTTTTTTGAGTTTTAAAAAAAAATATATTCTAAGTGTTTGATTTTTTGAAAATAATACAAGGGAAAGTGAGATAGTTAGATTTATTAGAAATTTGGAATTAAACTAATAAAATTCTAAATGAAAGGAATTAATTAGTAAATTTCCAAAAGATTCGAATTATATTAAAAATCTCAAAAAGTTAAAGTATTTTTGAAATCGTTAATATTATTTGAATTTTCTAATAAATGTTAAGTGTATAAGTTAGTTTCTATTTAATCAAAGATTCTATTAATCAAATCCTAAGAAGATCAAGGATTTGATTAATAATATCTTTTGCAATATTTTATTAACTAAATCAAATATATTGGTGCATAAAAATCTTCCAAGCAATCAAATGATATCAAAGAATATAATTTAAAATTATGGAAAATATTTTACGTAATCAATTAATTTAGGTAGCTAATAATATATTGTGATTAAAATTGATTTGAAAACCTCAGAAAATCTACATATGCACAAAATATAAAAAGCAAAACAAGCAACTTTATAAAACAAAAGGGAAGCAAATAATTACTAAATAATGCAGTCAAACTACGGTCAGTCATGGTCAGTCAAAAGGGTCCTACATCTAATGAGTGTGCTCCAACACTTTGCGGTATAATAACCGTTAGATATGAAGTTTCTCCCATCTAAGTACCATGGGCGGCTTAGAAATTGATGTAGTTGGGATAAGGTTCTATCTTGCTCGGTTGCTTAGAGACCATGGGCCCCACCAAGTCAATAGTTCCTCCCCGAAATGTAGAAGTATCACGGTAATCCTAAGGCTTGTTTCAAACACATGGAGGGCAAGTGTATGTTACATGTATGCAATATGACTAAAAAAATGCAAATGTTCTAAATATATTAAGTGTATAATTTGAGAGAAAATTTTCAAGTCTCACCCTCTTTTAGTCCCCAGTGAAGTCGCTACTGTAGGGGCCCCGGATTTTAGGGTCCCAAATTTTATGGTCACCTTTCCCAAACCGTCCATAGGTCAAGTTAGACCTAAAAAATTGGCTTAAGGAAAGGTGAAATGGACTTTTTTAGAAGTATTTTGCAAAAAAACAGGAGCGCAGGAATTTCAGTCGCGCTAGCGTGGTAGCGTGACAGAGTTTGTCGCGCTGAATGTGCAGCGCTACAAAGTTTGTCACGCTGCAGGTGTAGCGCGGAAAGCTTTGTGACGTTGCGCCGTTAGCATGACAAAGTCTGTCGCGCTACGCTATTTTGGTGTTTTTTTGTTTTTTTAATTATCTTTTTTCGAGTGAGATAATAATATACAAATACGAACGATGCTAGTAAGGAGTCGCCAATGAGTTTTAGGAATCAAACTCATAAACCGTGTATTTAGACTAGATACGAATGGGACTCGAATAAGGGACGTTTGTCTAAATTGCACGGAAATCCTCTCCGATCCCATGGGGATGACTCCAAGTTGTGGTCGAGCGAACCAAAGATTGGATTCGGGGGCGAAGGTACTAACATGACGGAATGCGTCGGGTTAGCCCATAGGCTGCCATTACTAGTTTCCTCTTAACCATACAGAAATTATATTTAGAATCACACAAAATTATCAATTTACAAGATTAACAAAAAAAAGCATTAAATTGTTAGTGATGACACAAAAAACTAATTAATTTAACTCAAACCACTATTAAAATTGATTTAGGGAGCCTAACATGATTAGATTTGTCCGAAAGAATTATCTTGGTTAAGCGTTTCAATCAATCAATTTAAGTCCTTTAACAATAATAAGGTGATAAAGCAATAAATAAATAGTGAAACGACAACTTAAAAGTCTATAACATGATTTATAGGCTCTCAGGAAACGTACCACTTCTCCTTTGAAGATTGTCTTCGTCGAGTATTAATTTGGGCAGAGTTTCGAATTATTGTTTCCATATTATTAAAATTTGTATCCACTTTTTAGTAAAATAAATAGTAAATAAATAATAAATAATTATTATAAAGAAAATAAGGTTGTTAAAAGTAATAATCGGATTAATTAAGTATGAGGAAGAGAGTGAGTAAAAAAAGGTTATTTTAGAAATGAAGGAAATGAAGGTTTTTATAACAGCGTGGGAACCCTAATCGCGCTGGGTTGCTAGCGCGGTACGCCGAATCGCGCTGGCCCAGTAGCGCAGGAAACCCTACAACGCTACTAGGGTAGCGCTGCTAACTTAGTCACGCTGAGCTGTTAGCGTGACTAAATTAAGCGCGCTACATTTTTTTTTTGAAAGATCTTTTTAATTTAATTTTATTTTATTTTATTTATTTATTTAAAATAATAAAAGAGGCATTGGGATCAAAGGTCCGTTAAATAAGAATGGAAATTTTATAATATCCGAGATTTATTTTTATGCCCAAGTATACTCGATTATCCAATCTTCTAGAGAAATGAGTTTTTTAATCATCATAGAGTCCTGCTGCGGGACAGGGGGACTAAATTAGGTGTCTAAAGAATCCATTATTTTTTCTTGGTGACCCGAATG
Organism: Suaeda aralocaspica; assembly: GCA_016808085.1. NCBI lineage: Eukaryota > Viridiplantae > Streptophyta > Magnoliopsida > Caryophyllales > Amaranthaceae > Suaeda > Suaeda aralocaspica. The sequence goes on from PYUH01004021.1 coordinate 3,486, forward strand.
ACCTTAGACCTTAAATATTAGTTTTAATCACCGAAATTTCCCATAGTTAATTAGTAGTTAATTAGTAGTCAATTAGTTAATCGATAATTCTCAACCAAGGCCCTTTACACAGTTTAAGCTTTTTAAAACTAATAGAGTTCAATTGCTTGCCTGAGGATTCGATCCCTACTTTTCTCTAGCTACATTAGTTAGAGTTGTCCGGGTATTTTTGATAGGTATGCGATAGCCTTATTAAATTTTGACGCCGTTGCTGAGGAGGCAATTTTTAATTTTTTTAGTCGGGTTTTTATTGTTTTCTTTTTATTTTTTTTTAGTCTTAAAGAACTATTTGGCTCTTAGAGGCAGTTTCTCATCTTTGCTTGGAGTTTTCATGTTGTGCAGGTTTATAGGTTTATACAAAACGACCACGATCCTGATATTTTCATTTTCCTTGAGCCCGAGCAAGTATTTCTAAAGCGGTTGAGACGTAGTAGACGCCGAATATTTCTCCCCCGATCTTTAGAGGAGACTGTTTTTGATCTGTCTCAGTTTTTTGAGTTCACTTTCAACCCTTTGTTTGAAAGGTATTTAGAGGTCGAGATGGCTGCCGAAGGAGAAGGACAAGGTAGAGGACCGCCACCTCCACCACCACCGCCGCCGCCACCTGCGGCCCGTTCATTGAGAGATTATTCCTTGCCTAGTACGGAGTCTTGGCTGGGGGTTATTCAGTGCCTGATACCGATGCTGCTAATTTTGAACTGAAACCGGCTCTTGTGAATATGGTTGAATGAAATCAATTTTCAGGGACATTGAAGGAGGATCCGAATTTACACTTGCAAAATTTCCTCCAATATTGTGATACTATCAAGCAACAAAATGTGTCTAAGGACTACATCAGGAGGAGAATGTTCCCATTTTCGGTGAAGGAAAAAGCTGGAACCTGGTTGAATGATCTTAATATGGCTACAATTACTTGTTGGGAGGACTTGGCTCTTGCTTTTCAGAGGATGTACTACTCTCCACAGAGAACTGCTTTATTGAGGAGCCAAATTACTAATTTCAATCAGGAGACAGATGAGTCACTTTATGATGCTTGGGAACGGTTCATGGAGCTATTAAGAATGTGTCCTCATCATGGGCTAGAGAAGTGGTTTTTAGTTCAATCATTCTACAATGGTTTGGGCAATGAGAGTAGAGCTTTGTTGTATTCTGCTGCTAATGGTCGATTAATGAACCAAGAGGTCAATGTTGCATATGAATTGATTGATGAAATTGCTACTCATAACTCACAGTTTGGCAATCTTAGAGGACATTCGAAGAAGGGTGGAAAACATGTTGTTGATGACAAGTATGAGAGTTTGGCTTCACAGATCAATGCTATAAGCCAGAAGCTTGATAAGATTGGCACTTCCTCTTCTCCATCGATGTCTGTAGTTGCTATGTCTGCCCATTCTGGAGGCAATTATCCCTTCTGCGATTCATGTGGATCATTTGGTCACAATTCTCAGTCATGTCATAGTCCTATAGAGCAAGTATGTGCATTCCAGGCCTACAAGAACAATCCGTTCTCCAACACTTACAATCCAGGCTACAAGGATCATCCATAGTTCTCTTATAGAAGCACCAATGTCCAGAATCCACAGCCTATGCCACAAACGCAACAACCACAGCAGCAGTAGCAAATGCAGAGGTTCCAACCTCAGGGTCCATCACAGCCACCTGGGTTCAGTAGACCACCATTCAACCTAGGACCACTACAGCACACTAGTGAGTTAGCAGACTTCAAGAATATGATGTCGCAGATGTAGAAGAGTATAGAGGCCATGCAAAATCACAACAAGCACATGGAGACTCAGATAGCTCAGATTGCACAATCAAATGCTCAAAGGCAACCGGGCCACCTTCCATCACAACTCACACCTCCAGTATCATAGGCTCCACAGAATCCCCCGAGGGACCATGTCAATGCCATTACTTTGAGGAGTGGAACTGCTTATGAGGGTCCGTAAATGCCTACTGATGATACTACTTCCGATGTTGCAACTGGAGCTAAGAAGACTAGTGATGTGGTGATTGAAGACTTAGAGGTAGAGACAGTTCCAGAGAAGTAGGCCGAAGCACCTAAGGAGAAGGTCGATGACACATCGATTGATAAGATCCCGAGGCCACAGGTTAGGTTTCCCTTTCCAAACATAGTAACCAGGAGTAAGAATGATAATCATTTCACTAAATTTTTAGCTATTGTTAAGAATTTGCAAGTTACTATGCCTTTTACTGATTTGATAACTCAAATTCCTACTTACACTAAGTTTTTGAAAGACATTTTGAGCAGGAAACGTGAGGTGAGCATGGTAAAGACAATAGCACTTACGGAGGAGTGCAGTGTTATATTGCAAAACAAGTCTCCATCCAAACTGAAGGACAAGAGAAGTTTTTTCTATCCCTTGTAACATTGGCCCCCTGTTTATTGAAAAAGCTTTAGGTGATTTAGGGGCTAGTGTTAGTGTCATGCCTTTGTCTATTTGCAAAAATCTTGATATGAGTGCTTTGAAGGTCACTAACATTACTTTGTAGATGGCGGATAGGACAGTGAAGTACCCTAAAGGTATTTTATAGGATGTCCCGGTGAGAGTCAGGAAAATCTTTATTCCTGTTGATTTTGTTGTGTTAGATATAGATGAGGATGCTCATATTTCGATTATACTTGGTAGACCATTCTTACACACTGCAGGTGCTGTTATTGATGTCAAAAATGGTAGTTTGACTCTTTCTTTAGGGGATGATAAAGTCACATTTAATCTTAATGCTACTCTTAAGAGTCCTATGATGGAATAGTCATGCTATGCTATTGATGTCATTGATGAGATTGTTGTTGATGATACGCCTCGATCCACTACAAAGGATCTTCTGGAGATTGTTGTTTGTCTCGATGTTTGTGCAGGTGAAGGTACTGCTGATGCCGATAGCTTGATCCATGTTCACACTGGTGAGGAATTGAATCCGGAAGAGAGCCGAAAATTTGTTGAGTTATCTGAAAGGGTTTGTTCAGTGAAGGAGGTAACCCAACCTAAGATGAAACCCCTCCCCTCTAATTTGAAATATGCTTTTCTAGATGATAAGGAGTTGTATCCGGTCATTATTAGTGCTTCTGTCACTGATAGTCAACTTGATAAGCTTTTGTCTGTGCTTAAGTCTCATAAGAAGGCTATTGGTTATACTATTGATGATTTAACTAGGTCAACGTCGTTTGAATCCTAACATGCAGGAGGTGGTGAAGAAAGAAGTTCTTAAACTTCTAGATGCAGGTATCCTTTGCTTAAGTCCCGTGCAGGTAGTCCCTAAAAAGGGGGGACAACTGTTGTTCGTAATGATAAGAATGAATTGATTCCTACTAGAGTTGTTACAGCATGGAGAATGTGTATTGATTATAGAAAATTGAATATTGAAACTAAAAAGGATCACTTCCCCCTCCCTTTTATTGATCAAATGTTGGAAAGGTTAGCTAAGAATAAGTACTTCTGTTACCTTGATGGATATTCGGGTTTCTTTCAGATTCCCATCCATCCTGATGATAGAGAGAAAACCACCTTTACATGTCCTTATGGTACTTTTGCATATCGTAGAATGCCTTTTGGTTTATGTAATGCACCTGCTACTTTTCAACGTTGCATGATGAGCATCTGTTCTGAGTTCATAGAGTCCATTATGGAAGTCTACATGGATGATTTTAGTGTCTATGGTACCGATTTTGAATCATGTTTGACTGACTTAACTAAAGTTCTCGAAAGATGTGAGCAGGTGAATTTGGTCTTAAATTGGGAAAAATGCCATTTCATGGTCACTTAAGGGGTGGTATTGGCACATTTGGTGTTCAAACGTGGTATTGAGGTGGATAAGGCGAAAATACAAGTAATTGAACGATTTCCACCTCCAGTGAATGTTAAAGGGGTAAGAAGTTTTTTGGGTCATGCTGGCTTTTATCGCAGGTTTATTAAGGATTTTTCTAGAATTGCGAAACCACTAACCCAATTGCTTTTGAAAGATGCTGAGTTTAAATTCACTGATGAATGTCTTGAGTCCTTTACTATGATTAAAAATGCATTAATTTCGGTACCTATCATACAATCTCCCGATTGGAACTTACCTTTTGAGATAATGTGTGATGCTAGTGATTTTGCAGTTGGTGCAGTTTTAGGTCAAAGGAAGGATAAGGTATTACATGCTATTTACTATGCTAGTAAGACCTTGGATGAAGCTCAAGTCAACTATGCTACCACGAAAAAGGAGTTGCTTGCTATTGTTTATGCATTGGATAAATTTCGTGCTTACCTTGTAGGTTCGAAAGTTATTGTTTAGACTGACCATGCAGCTCTTAAGTACCTACTTGGGAAGAAGGAAGCCAAATCGAGGCTTATTCGGTGGATTTTGTTGCTCCAAGAGTTCGATCTCAAGATTCGTGATAAGAAGGGAGCAGAGAATGTGGTAGCTGACCACTTATCGTGGATACGGTATGATGATGGGGAGATCTCTACCCCCATCGATGATTCTTTTCCTGATGAACATCTGTTTGCGGTTTGTGTAAATTCTCCTTGATTTGCTGATCTTGCTAATTATATTGTTGGAGGTGTTATGCCCTCTGATTTGACTTACCAGCAGAAAAAGAAGTTTTTGCATGATGTTAAGCGATAATTTTGGGATGATCCTAACTTGTTTCGTGAGTGTGCAGATGGTTTATACAGGAAGTGTGTTCCGGAAAGGGAATTCTATGGTGTACTTCACCATTGCCACTCATCACCATATGGAGGTCACGCTGGACCTTCTAAGACGATGCTCAAGGTCCTCAAATCGGGTTTCTATTGGCTCACTATTCTACACGATGCTAGAGCCTTTATTATGCCTTGTGATTTGTGTCAGCGAACAGGTAATATCTCACAAAGGCACGAAATGCCTCAAACAGGTATTTTGGAAGTTGAGATTTTTGATGTTTGGGGCATTGATTATATGGGACCCTTCCAATCTTCTAATGGAAACCGTTTCATATTAGTTGTTGTAGATTATGTTTCTAAATGGGTGGAAGCTCTTGCTACCCCCCATTGCGATTCTAACACCGTGTTGAGATTGTTTAAGCAGGTTATCTTTCCTAGGTTCGGAGTCCCCAGAGCTATCATCAGTGATGGGGGAAAGCATTTCCATGAGAAGAAGTTAGATAAGCTGCTGGAGAAGTATGGTGTCTACCACATAACGGGATTGGCCTATCATCCACAAACCAGTGGTCAAGTAGAGGTTTCGAATCAAGAAATCAAAGCTATCCTAGAGAAGACGGTTGCAAAATCGAGGACGAATTGGACGAACAAGCTCTATGATGCTCTATGGGCGTACAGGACGGCTTTCAAAACTCCAATTGGCACTTCACCGTTCCGGTTGGTTTATGGTAAAGCGTGTCATCTTCGGGTTGAGCTAGAGTACAAGGCATATTGGGCAGTAAAGGAATTGAACATGCATGGATGCTAAGCTTGCGGGAGAAAAGCGACTTCTTCAAATGAATGAGCTCGATGAATTCCATTTAGCAGCATATGATATTGCCAAAATCTACAAAGATAAGACTAAGAGGTGGCACGATAAGAGAATCATGAGAAGAGAGTTCCAAGTTGGTGAGAAGGTACTTTTATTCAATTCTCGTCTCAGATTATTTCCTAGAAAGCTGAAATCCAGGTGGAGCGGTCCTTTTACGGTTACTATGGTGAGCAAATTCGGGTTCGTTCAAAATGATAAAGGTGAAAAGTTCAAGGTAAACGGACAACGATTGAAGCTCTATTATGAAGCCGATGCAGTTGGATTAGTGGAAGAAGTGCATTTCCACAACCCCGACTCCCATTGACCACTCCGAGACCACGATCAAGCTAATGACCTTAAAGAAGCGCTTTGTGGGAGGCAACCCGTACGTAAGTGTTTTCATTCCTTTTCTTTTGCTTTAGTAGTTTAGATTAGCTTTACTAAGTTTTTTTTTAGTGAGAGAGTGTGAGGGACTAACGGTTGTGTGGAGTTTTGAGTGTTTTGCAGGCTTAGAGGGGCAATTATGGAGTCAATAAGCAAAGAAGAGGCCACACTGCAATATGCCCGGTCAGCCCAGGCGGATTGAAGGGTGCCCAGGCACGTTGCACTTTACCCGGGCGCGCATGACGTTTTCGGACACTTAGTTTTTCTTGAAAAAAATTGAAGTTTGCAGTATGCTCGGGCAGCCCGGGCGAAGTGACACTAGACCGGGCGAGTTGCACTCGACCCGGGCGCACTGGCACGAATTCAAAAATCAAGAAAACACACAAAAAGAACATGCTCGGTCAGCCCAGGCGGGCTGACATCAAACTGGGCGGATTGAAGTTCACCCGGGTGCGAATGACATTTTTCCATACTTAAAAAAAATTTTTGGCCCTTGCACCATGCCCGGTCAGGCCGGGCGGAATGCACCCAGACCGGGCGCACTGCACCTAGCCCAGGCGGGCTACTATGCACCTCACAAAAACACGCGAACCTCTTCTTTCTCCCTCACTTCCTTCACTTCTTCTTCTTCCTACCTCTATTCTACTTTCTCTCACTACAAAAACCCCCAAATTCTCAATTAACACTACCTCTTCCAAATCTTTAACTCTCCATAACTCACTCGTTAGTCCACTGAATTCACTCAAATTTTCACTAATCTTCCTTATTTCTTCCCCTCTTTCCTTTCCCCACCACAAATTCCATCAAAACCCCCAAGTTCATCATCACACAAAAACCCTAATTTCACTACTACTTCAAATATGCCTCCAAAATGGTCTAGGGGTGAATCAAGTCGCACTACAAGGAGGAGGCAACCTCCAAACAACGAGATTGATAGAGATCCAGGCTATCCAATGGTAAGTTTCTCTTCTATGAAACAAAAGGAAAAATTTACAAAGCTTAAGCATAGACCTATTGTTGCTACTAGATTTTTAGATCATGCTTTGGGGATTGTAGAAGAGACTAGACTTTGCTTGAAAAATATGGGTCTAGAATTGTTTTTACCATGGATTTGCCTACATATGCCAATATAACATATGAATTTATGTCTAGTTTTCGCATCGATAGGCCAAATGCTCATAGGCCCGTACAAGGTGTCTCCTTTCGTTTGTTTGGTCAGGATCATTACGAAACACTTGATGATGTTGCCTTAATTTTTAGCATGAATCGATTGGGTACAAAAAACCCACCTCAGGAATTTAGTGATGTTGCTATTTGGAATGCATTAACTAGCTTAGAAACTTATACTTGGAAACACAACTACTCTAATCTGATTCACCAACCCTCGGCAAGAATAGTTCCTAAGTTTATGGGATGGACGATTTTTGGTCGACATGAGTGCAATTCTGTTTCTACTAGGGAAATTACCTTTTCTAGGCAAAACTTAGTTAAGGGTACTTGTCCATACCTTCTTCTTGTAGCTTACCACTTTGCAATTCATTTACAAACACAATGTTGGACTTTTGCGTGTAGGGGTGAGCACGGAGCGGATATCCGATCCGAATTTGAATTGCGGATTGGATATCTGTATTTGAAAATCTGTAAATTTGATATCTATATTTGTATCCAAAACGATTGGATATCCGGTATCTGCTATATGTTTAAAAACGGATCGGATGAGGCGGATATCTATTATCTGTTATTCATTTTTTGTTCCTTTTTCCCACCTATTTTAGGCTTGACTAATTTGCTTTCCTCTTGATGTGTATTCTAATTTCTGCCTATAACATCAAGATTCATTTTCTCAAACGATAAAGTCATACAAATTAAGAGATACAAGATTCATTACATAATTTAAAAACAAAGCTCTAATAATCTATAGAGATACAAGTTTAAATCAACCCTTACAAGAGTCCAAACACATACAAAATTAGAACAACAAAGTAAGACAATTACAAGTCCATGCTAAGCCTTATCTCAATTAAATCCGTAAAAAGCCTTTAAAAGTAGTCATTAACAACGGTAGATGAAGGTTGATCAACCAAGGGTGATAACTCTACAAAAAAAAAAGTTATTTTTTATATAAAACTTGAACATGTTATATCAAAACCAAACAATAGAATAAAGTAAGTAAATTAAAGATGTTACCTTCTTCTATTTTCTCAATTTCTTCAAGGCTTTCTTCTATTAAAAGGGGGGGTCTTATTATTACGCAACCAATCCTGAGAACATATCAAGGCTTCCGTCACGCTTGATGAGAGAGAACATCGAAATATATCTAGCACTCGTGAACCTGTGCTAAATACAGCTTCGGAAGCTACGGTGAACACAGGAATGGCTGAGACAACTCTAGCCATAAGAGCAACTATAGGATATCTTCCCTCATTCTTCTTCCACCACTCTAAAGCATCAAAAACTTTTCCAGGATTTATTGATTCTTTTTTATCGGCCAAATACTTATCTAAGTCGCTCTTTTTTTCAGGAATATTTTGAGCACCAACGTCTCTATCAAACTCTAAATCAGCTACATCATGCCAATCCTCAATGTTATCCATGTCAGTTGAAGTTAAGTCAACTACTTCATCGACATTTGACACATTTTGAGTTTGTTGAGATCCATAATGATCATACAAAGATTTCAAAGTCTCCATTACCTTACCACACAAATTTGAAGACTTGGGTTCCTCATATTGGTCATTAATTGCCCACTTCACATATTGCATTTTAGGCCTAGGGTCTAGTACAATAGAATTGTATAACATCAAGTTAATGTTATCCACATTTTCCCAATACTTATCATGTTTCTTCTTCATCCCTTGAGCCATAAGCTTCTCATCTAGATTAAAACTTTCACACTTCCTCTTTATCTTCTTTCCAATGGCAACTAATTCTTGAAAATATACATTAGAAGTAGCATACAAAGATCCAGAAAATCTTAAAGTTGCATCATAAAAAATTTTAAGAAAAGGAAGCAAAGCAGCAACACGATCCCAATCCTCATCGGTAGGAACACCATGAGTCTTTGACAACTCCGCATTAAATTTCCCACCATCAGAAGTTTCAAGCAAATCAAAAGCTTTACGAAAAATAGAAGCATATTCCAACATCAAGTAAGTGGAGTTCCACCTAGTTTCAACATCTAAGCAAAGTTGTCATTTTGACTCAATTTGTTCCTGCTTTACACAATTCTCAAACTTTTGTAATCTTGCAGGAGATTACCTAACAAACCTAACACTATTACGAATTCTTGAAATGGATACATCACTTTCTTTCAAACCCTCCTTCACAGTGAGATTTAAAATATGAGTTGCACAACGCATATGTAGACATTTACCACCTAAAAAAGTCTCATCTTTCCATATTTGAAGCCTTCTCTTTATGTATTGAATAACCACATCATTGGAAGAAGCATTGTCCACTGTTGTGGTCATCACTCTAGTAATACCCCAATCAAGTAAGTACTTTTCAATCCCCTTACCAATTGACTCCCCAGAATGACCCCCTATTGGACAAAAATTCAAGGTTTTTTTATGCAATTTCCAATTATCATCAATAAAATGGGCTGTTAAACACATGAAGCTTAAGTTTTGACAAGATGTCCATGTATCGGTAGTAAGACAAATGCGAGGAGAACACTTACTAAAAAAAATTTTAGCTTTTTTTTTCCTTGTTATACATAAAGACAATCTCTAGCTATTGTAAAACGAGAGGGAATAATGAATTGAGGTTGTGCAACTGACATAAAATATCAAAAACCTTCACATTCACAAAACCTAAATGGTAACTCATCCATAATTATCATCTTAGCAAATGCTTTCCTACTCTCTTCTTGTTTATGTTTCCAAAGTTCTAGTTTCCCTTTTTTTTCCCCAGCCACATTTACACATACACTATCATCCCCCACTACTTCTTAACTTTGAGAATTTTGGAAAGAAAGGAGTCTTTGTCTTTTGTCAATGTTAGGAGGGTATTCCTTGCATATATCTAAGTGATTTTTCAAAACGGTTGTACCACTTTTGGGATCACTACAAATATCATTCTTACAATAATTACATCTTGCTCTTTTATTACCATCTCTAATAAATGACTCAAAATGGCCCCAAATCTAAGACCTCTTTTTCTTACCTTTACTTTGTGTTCCTTTGACATCCATATTAGTCCTTTGAGTTGCTTCGGGTTGCTCTTGAGCATTAGTCTCTCTTACTTGCTCTTGAGATTCAACACCATCACGAGCACTTAAACTAACAGGATCATCACTCATGGGGGTTCCGCTTTCAGCAGTTGTGTAATCCATAAACCTTTAAACAACAATCACATAAAGAAAAATAAATTTCCAAGCTCAATCTATCTGCGAAGCATTGGAAAGTTGTATTAGCAGTAAAAAGGGGGGTTTAAAGGTGGGTGGACCAATGGCAGTGGCAAAAAATCCAAAAATGGTGGTGGCAGCACCTTAGTAGCATACTACATTACTACTGCTCAAGGTTTCATCATACAAAAACATTAATTGGCCAATATAATTACATAAAACTAAACCCCTGTACCATCAAACTGCATTCAATAAAAGAAAAATAATACAAGGAAAATTCACAGTACTAATACACTCAAAGAAATTCAATTATACCCAAAAAAATAATCCACTACAGAATAATACACTCAAACTAAACCCTGTACCATCAAACTGCAGAATATAAGAAATTAAGAAATAAGAGACCAAAATGCTAATACACTCAAAGAAATTCAATTATACCATTATATGGAAATTTATTTTTAGACAAACTTGGAAACAAATCAGAAACAAATTCAATTTGTTAAGCAAGTTTACAATAAAAAAAAGGGTAAGTTTACAATCAGAAATAAACAAATTCTGTTAAGCAAGTTTACATGAATCACAAACAAATTCAGACAAATCAGAAATTCACCATTATATCATATAATTACAATAAAAAAGGGCAATAAGGTATAAAATTAAATCCAAAAAAATAATACCAAAAAAAAATCCACTGCAGAATAAGATCGAAAAAATAAGAAAAAAAAAGATAAAAAATTATTGTGGGATAAGATCGAACAAAAACAAGTTAACAAACCAAGATATAATAAGATTGAATTCAACACACAAACAATTAATGTGGAATAGCAAAATCGAAAAAAAAAAAAAAAAAAAAAAAAAAAAAAAAAAAAAAAAAAAAAAAAAANAACAATAACAAAAAATTAAATAAAACAAATAAAAAAAATGAAACAAAGAAATTATAAGTTAGTAACTAACTTATAGAGAACAGAGTTGAGACTTGAGAGGCGAGAACTTCAACTTGCGAGAGCCGACTTCAACTTGTGAGGGGCGAGCCTTGAGAGATTTAGAGGATGATATTTGAGAGATTGAGGATGAGATTTAAGAGATGCAAGAGTTGAGAGGCGAGAGTTGAGAAGTTGAGATGCGAGAGTTGAGACTTGAGAGGCAGAGAAAATGAGTTAGGGATTTAGGGTTTTTTTTCATAGAATCAATGTTTATAGAAGAAAGGCCCAAAGGCCCCAAACATTTTAGATAATTAGAATTTTAGAAACGAATATTATTTATATTATATTAGTGAAGCATAAATCGGATAATTGGATAACATATATCCGGAATTATTTCGTATTATCGGTTAATCGGATATCTGTTATCCGAAAATAATAGCGGATAACAGATATCCAAAAACATAAAAAACGATATTTGTATCCGTATCCGCTATCTGTTTTGTTCGGATCGGAAATCCGATCATAAATTAAAAGTCGGATCAGTTGTCCGAAAAATCGGATCAGATACAGATCAGATTTTCAGATAATTTTGCTCAGCCCTATTTGCTGGTAGAGATGCTTATGATAATCCCATAGTGAATAATTTTTGTTTTTGGAGGTTTAATCACTTTGATTGCTAGGCGATATTGGGTAGACTTTGAGCAGCACCGTACACAAGTTGTTGGTTCTAGGATATTAGATTTAAACTTCTTTTCAAACTGTGATTGGATAACAATTCTAGAAGGGCAGCGGTTTAGGTGGTACATTGGTAGGGGGAAGAGGTCTTCTGTTATTCTTCCAAACCCTGCCATTACAGGTTTGACTCCCAACCAGGAGTCATGGACTATGCCCCTTAATGGGCACCAAACTGCTACTACCGCTAGCCAGCAGACCTACATGAGGAGGGGGCCTTCTCGGCATTCTACCTCTCAGCCCTCTACTTCTCAGCCTTCTACCTCTCAGCCCTCTACTTCTCAGCCTTCTACCTCTCAGCCTGCGGAGCACGATGCAGGAGGTGACGGGTCATGGCGTTATGCCATGGGCTAGCTACAAAGTCAGTTTGACAATTTCCAGATCCAGCAGCACCAGCTTATTCAGCGGTTTGAAACTTTTCAGCAGGATCATACTCGAGCGATGTATCCGATCTATGATTATTTTGTATGTTATGGAGTTGTACCTTCTACTGGGCGTCACCCTTCTTGGTACACCTTTAACCCAGGAGAGGGGTCCAGTAGAGGAGTTGCAGGAGCTGCTGCTGGTGATGTTCCTAGTGATGATGATGGTGACAATGATGATGATGATGATGATGATGATGATGAGGATGATGATGATCCTGACATGGATGAGTTCATGGAGAGCTCTGATTGAGGAGCAACTGACTCCTTTTTTCTCCCTTCAGCATTGAGGACATTTGCTGAGTCCGGCTTGGGGGAGGTACTTTTATTGCTTTCTTAGTCTAGTTTTTATTGTTTTCTAGTGTAGTTTTATTGCTTTCTTAAGATAGTCATATGGTTTGTACTACTTGTTAGAAGTAGGAGTTTACATATGACCAAAAAAATGTACTCTTTCATATTTTAGATTTTTGCTTTGCTTTTAGTAGTTAGTAGTTGAATTGTATGGATTTATTGAAATTGTTGGTTAATGAGCATTGATGAAAAATTTATGAATGGTGACTTCCATGTGCCCCGCATTTTATTTAAAAATGTTTTTGGGCTTGTGATGAGTTATGCTTGGGGAATTGCCAACTCGGACTTGAACTTGACTTAGCTTGAAACAGTTTCTTATCATGCCATTATAGTCATGTGTAGAGTAGAGGTTTGAACTGTGTTAACGGGAGGATTTGAGCGGCATACATTATTATATGCTTATTTCTTTTCATGTGTGCTTAGTCCCTGGTGCTTGTATGATTCGTGTTTTGGCTTTTGACTCTAGTAGCTTGGCTTTGGTATGTTACATGTCACGAATGATAAAAGGCATTCATTTCTTTTAGGAGCTTTCAGATTTTAGGTATTCCTTCACAAGTTTCCCCTTGTTCCTTATTTTGAGCTTTATATTCCTTCATTTGCATTTTAGGCACATTACAACCCTATTTGGCCTTGTTTTATTGATATATGCTCAAGCTTGACTTGGGGGAGTTGTGGAGTTGTTTTGTTGTTGTTGTGCATTTGTTGGAAGAAATTGGAGATGTTGGAAAATTGTGGAATGTTGGTTGTTGTTAAAGTTTAATAATAGGACTCACATTAAGGCTCTACATACCAATGTCTAGGCTAGTTTTTAATGAAGAATTGAAATGTTATATACCTTATATTGGCCTAGTTATTTATGTGTGATGATTTTTTCTTTGACATATCATTAAGAGTCGTGAGCCTAAGTTTTGAAAAAATTTTGAAAGTTGAAAGAAATGAAAAGAAAAGAATAGCAAGAAAAAAATGAGAAAGATTGAAAAAAAAAAAGAAATGTTGAAAAAAGAAAGAGCTTGTGATTTTTGGAGTTGTTGAAGTATAAAGTTTTATGGTCTAATGTGATTTTATAAGAAATTGGTTTGATATTGGAAGTTGAATGTGGAGATGTTGATTATGTTCTTTGATTGCTACATGCGTATAACCCGCATTTACCACCACATTATCCCAAATTTTATCCTACCCATCATCCTAGCCACGTTACAAGCTTATAAAGACCTTTTTGATCGGCATGTACATGTTTTTAGTTCTTGTGAAGTGAGTCAATTGTCAAAGCTAGTGAGTATTACTTGCATTTCGAGTCAACTTTCGCATTAGGATTGAGTAATTATCCTTAAACACGTGCATGAGGTGTGAGATGTAGGTTTGGGTTCTCAAAATTTGCATTTAAACACTTATTGCATTTGCATTCTTATTTGGGATTAAGGGTGAGCTTCATTGTTTATGCTCAATTTTATGTGCGGAGTGACACCGAGTGAGTTACTCTAGTCATCGACTTCTATTTCTTACATGGTTGGCTTATTGATTTTGATTTAAGTGGATGGCGGTCAAGGGATTTTGATGGGTTTGTTGAGGAACTTACATGCCCGAAATTGCTTGAGTTGATTTGTTTTTCAAAGTTTAAGGGGTGAAGTCATTGTTTGTTTAGTTGTTTGCTTGAGGACAAGCAAAGGCTTGGCTTGGGGGAGTTTGATAAGTTCATTTTATATTCATTATTTGCCCCCATTTTATATTGGTTTTTGGCTCTAACAAGGCTCTTTTGGGCCCGTTCTACTAACTTCGGTTGCTTTTAGCGCTGGTTGCTTTACTTTGATATTTATTGCAGGGAATGTTGCTTTTGCGTCGGTTTTCGCTTTATTCCAAGCACTTGGCAAGTTAGTGAGAGTCTTGACCGCTTTGAGAAGCTAAAAGTCAGCTAGGACGTGATTTAGAAGCCTTTGGGAAGCATAAAAGTCAAGTTACAAAGTAAATGAGCGAAGTCGAAAGCTCCGGGGGGCATTTAGCAGTGTGCTCGGGCAAAATGCATTGTGCTCGGGCAGCCTAGGCAACCTGCTCAGTTCGTGCTTTTTCGATTTTTCCTCTTTTTTTTCGACTTAGTACTTAATGTAATTCTTCCCTAGGTTTTCATTATGCAATCTATTATTCTAAAAACCCTAGTTTAGTTTAGTTTTCTCTCTCAAGAGGTGATTATTGTGGAATTCTTTCAATCATTCAATTCGATACAAATTCAGGTTTTATTCAATCTTAATTCTAGTTTCTTAAATTCATGTTTAGTTTTAAATTATGTTTTTAGTTTTAGTTTCTTTAATCTCTTATGCCCTAATTTCTTATTCTAATTCTAGCTTTATAATTATTGTTAATTCATTAGTTATGATTATGTTTTTAGCTTTGTTTTCTATAGTTGCTTTAGTTTTTATGTTCATGAGCGAGTAGTTAGTTTTCTAGGGTTAGGGAAGCCTTGAATAATTAATGGACTAATTAACTTAGATTGTTTTGGTTTTGCAATTGGTAGTACAATTCCTATTATTGGCTTGTTTGTTTACAATTGAATTGTGCGCAGATTTAGTTGTAATTTTGGTAATTGTCGAATTTGATGCCAAGAGGTAAGAATACCACAATAAAATCACTGAATAATAGGCGGAATTAGTTTAGGCATGAGCGAGAGCCGCTAGATGAGTTTTGAGGGAGTCTAAGTTCGAGAGAATTAGTGAGCCCTAATTTGACGATAATTGTGAAATCGAATGTTCTATGTTACTGAATCCATTATTTGTTCTTGGTGACCCGAATGACCTTAGACCTTAAATATTAGTTTTAATCACCGAAATTTCCCGTAGTAAATTAGTAGTCAATTAGTTAATCGATAATTCTCAACCAAGGCCCTTTACACAGTTTAAGCTTTTAGAACTAATAGAGTTCAATTTCTTTCCCTGAGGATTCGATCCCTACTTCCCTAGCTACATTAGTTAGAGTTGTCCGGGTATTTTTGATAGGTGTGCGATAGCCTCATCACTTATCAACAAGGCCATTGTTGCATTTTTTAGATTCAAGTAGAAGACACACATGTATTGGAAAGATGGTGTTCTTGGGGAATAATTTGGTTTTGCCTATAGGTTTTTCCCCACTACATTTGTTAGGGTTTTTCTCATTTCAGACATTTTTTTGTTTGAGTCTTGATAGTGTGTCATACATCATTTTCTTTATAACGGCCATGGGAAATGCATTCTGGAAGGTTTCTTGATTAAAAGATTAGATCTTGAAAGATTTTTTGAAGATTGAAGAAAGTTATTAAAAATAGCGCAAAAATAAGATCGCATATGGCGCGTTTTTTGGCGGAATTTTGGAGTTCTTGGGCTTCTTGGATTTTCCATGTTTTTTAGTTAAAATTTGATTATTATCTTGGTAATTGGTTTGTTAGTTAGTTGGCAGTTTTGTTTGTGGTAGGGACAGTTGTATACCTATCAAAAATAACCTATGTAGACAGGGAAGTAGGGATCGTATCGACAGGGAAGCAAGTAACTCTACTAATTCTAAAAAGTTATTCTGCCGTAAGGGGCCTTTGAATTTTGGGTTTTGACTAAAAAGTTAATTACTACTAGGAACGAAATTAACATAGTAAATAACTCTATAACTAAGCCTAAGGACGTCGGTTCACTACAGATCAACCAATGAATTGCATCACAATTAATTAACCGATGATTGACTTCCTGAACTAAGGTTCACTAATTCTCTCGAATCTAGTCTCCTTCAAATCTCCTCTAATGGCTCTCTCTCACTTAGACTCGTTTTGCCTATTGTCCCTGTGATCTGATTGTGGTAATCTTACCCCTCGGTACCAATTTCGACAATAACAAACTAACAATTAAACCTGGTCAGTATTTATCTAAAAGCAATATTAATTGACAACAGGAATTCAAGAACATCAATAATCAAATTAACAATCAAGAAAAAAAATCAGGAACGATCCGTAGGTCCCCTAGCCCTAGAAAGGAAACTACTCACACATGATTGAATTTAAAGAAACTAAATCAATAAAGGAAAATAAAGCTATAAACATAATTAAAACTACAAAATTAACAACAATTAATCAACTAAATCTAAAACATGAAATTAGGGCACAAAAACTAATAACATAAACTAAAACTAAAATAAGAATTAAAAACATCAACTAGAAACATAATCAAAGGAATAATTAAAAAGGAATTGAATAAAACCTCGAATTGAATTGAATGATTGAATATTCTTCACAGCTTAGAGAGAAAACTAGGGCTAAAAACTAGAATTTATGATATAATATTTTGTCATAGGTTTAGGAGTAAAAAGACTTATATACTAAAGCCCAAAACAAGAAGAAAACGCGTGATTAAGGCCTCCTGAGCAGCCCGCCCGGAGGGTTCGGGCAAAACACCCTTACTTGGGCGAAAAGACCCTCGATCCGGGTGGTGAGCCGCGTTCCTCGTTTCTTGATTTCTTTGCTCGTTTTCTTCTAATTACTTCTTTAAATGCTTCTTTAATACTCTTAATCCTTAGTAAAGCTTCACCACTAACTTTAAACTCTTCACTAACTCTTCAAATGCTTCAAAAGGCTCGGAAAATAACGATAAGTCATCGATTCTTGTACAATCTTATAAAGAACACATCAAGCACTCAAAATAGCAAAAGTTAGTAGAAATGGCTCAAAAGAGCCACATTAGAGCTAAAAATCAATCGGGATTGGGAGTAAAATATGCATCAAATATTAACTTATTAGTTTGTTAGGGTAAATATTAGGAAAATCAACTAGATAAGGATGATTGTTTGAGCTTATCCGGATTTAGATAAGATCAAGGTAAGGGGTTTTCTAGTTTGTTTAGAGTTTGTTAGAGGTTTTTAGAAGTTTGTTAGGATTTAGTTGAGGGTTATGACTATAAATAGCCTCAATTACATTGTAACAAATCAGTTCAATTCAGTTTTGAGTAAAGTTTTTAATTAAGTTTCAAGTGTTAAAACTTGTTGTTCTTTCTTCACAAAAAAGAACGTGGGTTTTAGTGAGGGAATTCGTGGGTTTCACGAGTGTCTTGTTTAATTAATTCAAGAGCTAATCTTTTATTAATTAAACACCATTAATTGAGTGAGGTTGAGAGCTAATCTCTTCCAAATTCAATAATAAAAACCGAAAATACCTATTGAGCAAATCAAAAGTATTTTCTTTAGCATCTATTTTTAGGAGGAGAGCTATTATGAATTTCCTAATATAGATCAACTATGGATTGAGAGAGATGGGAGATGTATAATTGTTGCAATACCACTTATTGGAACATGCTTGAAAGACGAGGCAACCTAGGCTTTCTTAAAGGATGGGAATTACTCTATGAAAACAACATATATGCTAGGCATGGGCTGTCCTGATGAATTTCAACAAGCATGGGTCAAAATTTGGAAGATGGACGCCACCCCTAAGCTAAGGTCCATGCTTTTGCACAAACTCAATTCCGATTTTTAGTCTTCTAAAGGCGAAAGATATGATCGAAGATGCTTCATGTTCTTTGTGTATATATGCAAGTAGAGGAGACTGTTTATCATGCTTTCCTCAAATATGCTAAACTAAGAGATATTTGGGTGGATCGTGATTGTTCGAGTATATGATTGTTTCACCCCTCTCAGACCAAGTGTGCAATGATAGAAAGATGGAACGTATTGGAGCCAAGTTTGCCACAATGAGGGATTTATCTAGCATGGGGTGTTTGGGGAAAGTGAAATAAGAAGGTTTTGAAAGATAAGTAGAAACCAAACATTGTGTTAGTAATTATTTGTCGATAGTTGGAAGAATATGGTTTGTATATGTATAAGGTTTACTCCAAAGGCAAGAATGAACAAGAGGTGATATTGATCAATCGAAGCACTAGATAACCCCATTAATTAGGTTCATGAAGGTTAATGTAAATGCTTATATGATAGAGGACCGATGGGTTGGAATAGCCGTGGTTGGTCATGCCGATGAGAAGCATGTGCTCTTTGCTACTATTAGGATAGTGTGGGTTTTCCGGTCTATTAGTTTAGATCATAGAAGCTAAGTGATGTGAATCGGACGTGGACTAGCAACAAATTTAGTTTTCTTTGGTATTTATTTTGGATTATATTATATAAATTACGGAGTAGTTTGGATTTTATTTTCTGATTATAGAGATTAGTTTTCAGTTTTTAAAATTGAGTAAGAAGAAATGGATTAGGTAGATATATATACGATTGGAGATCTATATTGTTTTCTTGGATGTTAAGGTATGTTTCTCTAATTGTATGCCTATAAATAGGTTCATTTTATTAATAGAATGGGTGTGTTGAGTCTATAATTAAAGTTGATTCCTTTGTGAATTGAAAGTGAATCCAAGTTTCGCTGGGAAGGCAAAAATATTTGTCAATACCCTAGATATTTATTGACCTTGGTTAGGTTTGATAAACTTTATATCCTAATTACAATTGATCTTGGTAGATTAAATTGTTCCAAATCCCCTTTAATTTAGTTTTTAATCATAAAATTTCACTCAGTATCGATCTAAATTGTGAAAACCTAAACTACAATCCATCAAAATCGATTTTTTTTTTTATTAAAAAACCAATAAAATCTAGGTCACTAAGACTTTTGTTTGTTGTAAAGATGGCGAGAAGGCGCGGGTTACAAAGGATAGCACCAACGGATCTTGACTCTATTCTTAGCGATATCTTCCCTTCTTGTTTTCCTTTGATGTTGTTAATTGGTCTCATGTGGGTATGGATGGGAAAGTAGTTGCTCATTATTTGACTATGCTAATTCAGTTTGGTGATCAATAAGTGTGGGATGATTGCTCAGATATGAAAGTTATCTCATATGTAGTCATAGATCGTCTTACGATGAATGAATAATAGCTATCCATACTAACCCCCAAAAAAGTAGATTAATAAAATTAACGTGAAAAAAATAAAATGTTTAACAGGGGTCTTATTAGTTACATGTAAATGATGTAATTATAAGAGTTTATGATATTTTACTTTAAAATTTCAAACAATTCAAATACAGTGAATTGATAATTACACTCTTATATTTTATTTCAAAATTCATGTATCCGATGCCTAGGCACTACATACATTGACAAGAGTACCATTTTTTTTAATATATTACATTATTTCTATATATTTAAATACTATGAAATTTTCCTTCTATTTCACTTTATTCTTTATGTATTAACTATTGTTATTATTCATTCACGACACTTTAACCATCGTTCACACTTTATATGTAGGAAAAA
The DNA here is from genome assembly GCA_016808085.1 of Suaeda aralocaspica. NCBI lineage: Eukaryota > Viridiplantae > Streptophyta > Magnoliopsida > Caryophyllales > Amaranthaceae > Suaeda > Suaeda aralocaspica. Next base: position 23,431 of record PYUH01004021.1, read on the forward strand.
AACATATTCGTACGATGTCTTGTTTTATTTGTCTCGATTTATCCTAATGTATTAAAACTTTAACTTTCCTTAATAAGATTCTCCTTGGCAAACGTATATAAATGAAACGTAAATAATAAAATTGAAACGGATGAAGTATTACTAATTTTGGAGTGGAGTATATTTTGTAAGGAAAAGATAATGGTCCTAAACATAATTGAAAAAAAAAAAAAAAAAAAAAAAAAAAAAAAAAAAAAAAAAAATATAANAAAAAAACCTTATGTGCAAATTCACATGATATATTTAGTCAATTACACAAACTTACCCCAAGTATATTCCAAAACGACGCGCTGAAGCAAATGCAAGCAGAAAGTGACACAGTTTGACTAATTGATACAATATTTTCCTTGTTAATTATTAATTTCATTTCACTCTAATATTACAAAATATCTAATTGTCTTTTAAATTATTTTTTCTACCATTATCCTTATTATTATTATTATTATTTTTATTTTTTTTTAATTTCTTTGGTAAAATCTGTAAAACCCAAGTAACCCAAAAAAAAAAAAAAATCCCTGAAAAACTAAGGACTTATATCACTCCAAAAATTATTCGTCTTTATTTTCAGTCATCTGATTTTATTTCCTCCTTCAATCAACTTCTTCTTGTTAGTAGATTGTATTCAACCCTTTTTATGGTAAGTCTTTTGTCATTTTAATGTATTATTATTATTATTAAGTAGTGTAATAATAATAATTATTATTATTTTTATATTTTCTACTTATTGAGCTGAAATAGTTAGGTAGATTTATGTTTGTTAAACTGCTTTGAATAATAATTTTGATAATTTTGATATACTATGAACTTGGTTTTTTTTTTTTTTTTAAAAGTTGTTTTGAATCTATTACTTTTTTGTGGGGTTTCAATTAGTTTTATGGGATTTCAATCCAATTATTTGGTTTGCTTGTTTGACTGACTGATAATTTTAGTCAAACCTTTGAATTTGGGTATTTTGGGATTTTATTGTTGTTGTGAATTTTATGCTTTTATCACTTTTGTTTTTTTTTTTTTTTGTTTTTGATGGGTATTTCTTGATTTTTGTTAATTATTTGTCATTTAATTCTACAAGTAAATTTCTTAAAAATTTTGATGGGGTGTTCATAAATCTAGGTTTGGATTTTGGTTTTCTGTTCAATTTATGAAATTGCTAAATTTGGTATGTTTTGAATATATTTGGGTTTGTGTAATTATTTGGTTTTAACATTTGATTTACTTGTTGATGATTTTCCTGAGATTGCGTGTTTTGTGTTACTTTTTTGCATTGAACTCTATATGTCCTTTAGTTCAAAAATGTCTTGTGTTGTTACCCTTGATGTCAAGTTTAACATGAAAAATTTGGCTTTAGTAGTTTTCTATTCAAATCGAGGCTATGATTGTTGTGGGGATTTATCCATTGGAGGGTTATTCTGATCTAATGTAAACACCAGGATTGAGATTGTATTTGGAGAAGTAAGGACCATACTAGCATGATTCGAGGTTGTTTATAGGATTTCGGATACAATTTGTTTCTCAGCTTAAACTGATTTTTACACTGAGCAGTAAACATGAAATTTCGAGTTGACATTGCTGAATGTTGTTTCTGTTAACAGAATTAACAGGTTTGACGTATCAATATATCTTATAGTCAGTTGGTTGTCTTTGGTGGTATCAAGTCCACACATTCGCTTTTGTGATCGTTCAGATTTCATCGGGCTTAAACAATATTCCATGCATTCATATCTTTCTTTTCTGGCGGTTGTCTTGAATGGCCTTGCGAGTTGTAGAATATCAATGTAAAGGCCAAGCTGAAAAATACCCATTATTGATGGATCCTGAAAGAAGAAATGAGAATGAACACGTGATTGACATAAGGAGAAGTGTAGAAGCTTCCTCTTCAGGTACTACACATGATAGAATTTCTAATGAGTTGGATACTAGTCAACCAGAAGGCAGGCCTTCAAGTAGTGCTAGGGCTTCAATATCTCAGCTGTCACTTCCTCTTTCAAACCTTTCAAATTCTCGGAACTCATCATTTAGCAGGAGAGGGAATGCTCACAGCCGGAGGCGCAGAAGCCCCCTTAATTCAGGGTTGTGGATTTCTGTTGAGCTAGCTCTCACCTTAGGCCAGATTGTTGCTTCTGTCATAGTTTTATCTTTGTCTAGACATGAGCATCCACGGACACCGTTATTTTCTTGGATTGTGGGTTATGCTTCAGGATGTGTTGCAACTCTCCCTCTTTTGTATTGGCGTTTTCTTCATCGCAATCAAGCTTCAGAACAAGATTCTTCTCAATCCCGACAATCTTCATCTAATGGTAATCCTACTCAGACTGCAGAAGATGATAACTATACCACTACATCCAGCAGAAGTACAAGTGGGCTGAGTGGTGGATTGCGTAACGCTAGGTAATGACTCTATGCTATTTTTCAGAATTTTGATATATGTTTCAACTTCAATGCTATTCTATGTTATTGTTGACGTGCTTTACAAATCAATGAGTAATACTTCTCATTCGATCATTTTCCTGGCTAACTGTCTTTTCATTTTAAAGAGAGATGATTACTGGCTCTTTGCTTCTTGCGCTTGCTTTCTTCATGTGGCCCCAGATTGTGGACATTGTTAGCATTTTATATTTCTTAAGCTGACGATTTGTAAAATCATGCTCGTAGTATAGCACTTCAAACTCTCTGATAATCTGTAGCCTGTAGGATGTGGCGTATTCAGGAATTGAAAGTCGATACCTGAATTCTGGTTGTAAATAGAAAACAAGATAAAAAAGAAAAAAGAAAAGAGTTACTCCGTAAAAACTTTATCGTGGTAATAATTAGGGTGCAAAGTAGGTTTTGTCTTCATTCATCAAGGTCGTTGGTAGCGGATTGTCTCATGGCATTGTGATGGCTTTAATACCCATACTAAATTTTTCGGCTATTAATTAAGTTCATAACTTCATTGCTGCAGACCCACGTTTTTTCTAAAATCAAAACCTAAAAAATGTCTTGCCTGCAGAGAGAGTAAAGAATCATGAGAGTTTAGCTCATTTCAATTGCAACTGCCTTTTTTTATGCTGATAATTTGTTGCAATTTGTGGGGGTGGGTTGTCGCTAATACTCAATAATCTGTGCACTTCTGAATCGTATGTCTTAAAGGACCTAGAGTGCAACTTAAAATTTACCTCAAACTCTACCCTACGACCTTTTCAAGCACTTTTGTATTTTGAAAATAGTGTTTAATAATTACCTAAAATGCTGCTAATTGCATGTTTACCTTATATAGAGGAAACCTAGGCTTTGAAGTTAACTGTTTTGATATATGAGTGGGTTATAATTATGCGCTTGTTGAATCCTCGGAAAGTATTTTTTGTATTAACATGAAATTTTAGCTACTTCTATAAAGCAATTATCAAACTTGACAACAACCTACTACTCTCCAATAGGAGTATTGTTTTTTACTTCGTATTTTAATTTTTTTAATGTGCTCTATGGTCATATGATTTCAATATAGGCTCTCTTATCTGTAGTGCTTCATCATTCATAGATATAAATTTAACATCTCCAGATAAATGTTCTGATGGTGGGTCCTTTGTGAGTTTGCTGATGAGTGTGATGACTCTGGCACTGCATTCCTGATTATTGAGCAATAACTTAATCACTTGCTCCCTACATTTCTTTGAGTTGGTTACACCTTTTTTTTCACAATATCCAATGCACATGTTTAAAATCAATGTCTACCACTATATATCATAAAAATTCTCAATAGTTGATATTAAAAGACTTTACACCAAGACGACTCTTACAAGATCTCGTATGACTATTTTTTCTTATATGCCAAAGTGATTTTTATGTTAAAGTTTTTCTCAAGCATAACCAACATACAGATCGGAGGGAGTGGTTGATACTATTTTCTGATTCTGCTTCTTTGTTGCAAGTGATACTATAGCGAAGAATTAACAATGCAGTTGGCTTTTCTTGTGTCACAGGCTTAAAGCTTCAATCGAGTACTTTAAGATGGGCCTAGATTGCTTCTTTGCTATCTGGTTCGTGGTTGGTAACGTGTGGATCTTTGGTGGTCATGCTTCTTCTTCTGAAGCTCCAAACCTGTACAGGTAATGTTATAGTTTACTAATGGTTGATATATCTAAGAATATCTCCACTTTGTATGATACAATGAATCACCAACTCATCAGAAAATGTCCTCTTCTATCAGGCTATGTATAGTGTTCCTCATCTTCAGCTGCATAGGATATGCTATGCCATTTATACTCTGTGCAACAATTTGCTGCTGTCTTCCATGCATAATATCTGTACTAGGCTTTAGAGAAGATCTAAACCAAACTAGAGGAGCAACATCAGAATCAATCAATTCTCTTCCAACATACAAGTTTAAGTTGAAGAAAGCTAGACACAGTGACAGTGCTGGTGAAACTGGGGTAGTGGCTGCAGGAACAGAAAAGGAACGAGTGATATCAGGAGAAGACGCAGTAAGTGCTTTCTGTCCTTTTGTCTTTATTCTGTTGCCATTATTGCTCCAGATTCTTTTTCTATTGCGTATTAAGTATCAACTATGTTGCACAAGAATAGAGAACATTGAAATTGAAAATTTGCAAGAATACTTGAAAAAAAGGGTTTTTGTCAATAGTATCCATGTGTTGTTTAAAATTCTAAATAAAAAGTTTCAGATGTACTTATAAATTTACAAAAGTTGATAAGCAATAGCCACCTTATTGATGGAATGTTGAGAATTCTGTTAATATATATCTTGAGGCTTTAATTTCATTGAAAACTGCATATTTAGTACTCCTAAGTCCTAAACTCCTAAACATTTTTCCCCTCATAATTTTGTTACTTTTTCTTTACTGTCAAATAAAACTTACCACTTCCACTCATCACTGTTGTCACTATACCTCGTGATCACCGATTGACATTGTCGTCCTCATGCACAAGCCTATAGTTGGAACCAAGAACGGTGATAATTAGTAACCAATAGCATAAGATTTAACCGATAGGCTATTGGTGATTTTTTGTAATTTTTCAGTGAGAATTTTACTTTCGTCTGTGTTACTCTAACAACATTCACCTTACACGCTGGAGTTGGATACTCAATGCTTGGACCCCCAGGAGGTTAATTGTGGACCAAAAGCATGCAAGTTTTTCTCAAGTTGGTTGCGCCAAACACATAGACACATAACATGTTTCACACTTAGCTAAAGTCTGTGTAAAATACTTGTATGAGAACTTAGAAACATAGTCACGGTCTGCAATAACAATGGTCATGTATATGGTCCAAGTCTCACTGTTCTTTTGTTCTCAAATCTCATGGAGTCAAGTCATGGTATGTGAGTCTAAATACCCACAATCAATTTTATGACTCAAAAACCTCTCTTCTTACAGGTTTGTTGCATTTGCTTGGCAAAATATGCAAACAATGATGAAGTAAGAGAGCTGCCATGTTCTCATTTGTTCCATAAGGAGTGTGTGGACAAGTGGCTGAAGATTAATGCTCTTTGCCCCCTTTGCAAAAGCGAAGTGGGTGATACCTTGCTTAGTTCACTTGCTGAAGCAACAGCCAGCCTACGACGAGCTGAAAATAGAGTAGTTAGTAGCTAAAGAGGCACTTGCATGTGGGATTACTCAAACACCCTTTCCCTCGGGTTTTTGCAACATCAGTGCTGTTACTATTTAATCTGCTGTTATTATCGAAGCCATTCTCAGGCATATTTTGTAGAAGCAGATAAGATTATACCCTTGAGCCTATGAACTCAAGGCTTTATATGTCGTTTGCATATTCATGTGCCGACTTTGTAAATCAGGTCATTCTGAAACCTGAATGTTTGCAGATGTTCATACTTAGAGTTGGTTCTTAGCATACTGAAGGGGAAAAAGGTTGAAATAGTGATGGTTGTAAGATATACACAACGTTTATTTTGTTGATGATGATTGACCCTGGTTGCAATTATGTGGTTTACTGTTTGGTCATTACTGTATCTAATTTGCTATCCTTGTAAAAAGATGTGTTGAGTAGGAAACCCAGCCTTTTAAGTTTGTGTATGCTTTAGTGAAAAACAATGGAAGAGCTAAGCTATGAAAGATATGACGTTTTGTTCAACTAATATCTGCAAACCAAATAAACTTGAAAGTAATTTTACAAGCAAGAGTCAATATTTCGTTCTAGAAGATATAAGATGAGATAATTGCTAGTTGGCTTGCTATGACAAAAAGTACCTTTCTCTTCCATAATTGCTATGATACAACTCTTTTTTCCAACAAGGAGTTTCAACCCCATTTCATGAGTGAATTGATTTCACTCAAAAGTTTGCTTAGGTACGTCAATGGGCAATAGGCCTAACCACGCAACGGAAATTTTGGGAAATTAATATTTATATTCGTATTCAAAATTTTCGGATAACCGTATTTGATATCCAATTATTTTCGGATCGGATGCTTCGGATATCCCTTTTCACTGTTCTTTCACAAAAAAAAAAAAAACATAGATGATTGCAGCATAAGAATACAATAAGACGATATCAGTACCAATTGAAAAAAATGAATATGTTAAAACTTTTCCATTAGCAATCGTACAGAATAACTTAATTTTTGTAGAAGTACTCCGTAAGTTTTTGAGTTTACTAGTTTAGTATACTCAAAAGTCGAAAGTTTTTTGGAATGACCTATACTTTTGGTGGATTCAATACATAAAAGAGATATCTGGTATTAACAAATTTTGGACATCCGATTCGGTATTGAAATTTCAGATATTCTGATATCCAAAAAGGCCAAAAGTGATATTTGAATAGGTATTTGGTATCCGCCTTTTCGGATCGGCCTTTTTGGATCTGATATCCTAAAAAACAGATCAAATACAGATCGAATTTTCGGATTTTCAAATTTTCAGATATTTTTGCTCAGCCCTAATGGACAATAGTAGACGCTGTAAAACAACCTCTGCCACTAGTGTCAATCACAAAAGTAACTCGGCATTTGTTATTGAGTTAAAAATCTGATGGGAACAAATCTTGAAAAGTGCCATGAATTGGGCCTAATAGTCTGATTAGCCGTATGAGTTTGCAAAAACGAGTTCTGAAAATGAAATGGAAACTTCTAATATGCACCCGGTGTGATATAAGAAACTAAGCATTCGGTGCCAATGTTTAGATTTTTATGTGCAATGTTCAACTTTCAATATATTGTTTCATTTTTAATTGGTGATGTTCATCAACATTATACCTATATGTTTTTAAATAATATTAAATGCTCATTTCGTTGCTATGGGAATTGAATTCCTAAGTGTATTTAAAAAACACGGGAATTTAATATATTCATACAAATTGTGGGAATTGGTCATAACTTATTTGGTTGTCGTATATGAATTGTAAAATCCTAAGACTTTAATTATTATGTTTTGTTCGATATACTATAAACAATTCCCATGTATTCTAACAAATTATCCTCAAAAGGGAAAGTTTTAAGAGATAATAATGTAATTTTATTGTAATAGTATGCAGGAATCTACAATTACTAAGGGTTGGGTGGATTTAACCAACCAAATCATGGGATTTGTCAATTCCTGTGAGAATTGAGGGCAACCAAACATACTCTAAGTTATCCTCATACTTCAACTTTGTTCATATATATTATTAATGGTTCTTGGATCTTTATAATCTTATTTTGTCCAAATACTGATTTTGAGAATGAGATTGTCAAATAGTGATCCATTTTCCAATCACTTTATGCATTTATTTCTTTATACTATCTCCGTTACACATTAATCGCAACACTTTGGGTTGCACATTTCTCTGGACAAAATTTCATAATGGTGATTAAGAATAGTTAAGGGCATACAATTAAATAATGATTATGGAACATAAAAAATAAAAAAAAAATCACCATCTACACCACAACCAAACCACCACCACCAAAACAGTACCAACAAACGACCACCGCACCACCAACAAGAATTGACCACCGCAAAAATCATCTACAAATCGACCACCGCATCACCACGAACAATCGAACAGCAACATTCGACCACCACCGGAACAATCAAACCACAAAAATCAAATCAAACAACAATTGACCACCGCACCATTACGAATAATTGAACAGCAACATTCGACCACCACCAAAACAATTAAACCGCGCAAATCAAACCACTCAAACCACCACCACCAAAACAGCATCAACGATCGACTTAGGGCCTGTTTACTTCAACTGAAAATAGCTAAACCGAACTGAACTGAATGGAGTTGAACTGAACTGAAAGTTTTTTATGAAGGATTAATGAGTAGCAAAATAAAAGAAGAGCTAAACTGAGCTGGACTGAACGAAGCTGAACTGATTTTAAGCTCAAGTAAACATGCCCTTAAATCGAGTGAATAGTGGTAGTGGGTTTCAATTAAATTCGAAGGAGATGGTGATCGTGGTGGGTCGAAGGCTTAGATCGAAGGTCGTTGAGAGTTGTGGGTTGAAGGCTTAGGTCATTTGAGGTGCTGGTCGTAGTTGTGGGTTGTTTTAGGGGTTGTTTTGTGGTCGTGGGTTGTTTCGGTGGTCGTGGTTGTGTTTGTGGGTTGTTTTGGTGGTCATGGTGGTGGTTTCAGGGAGTGATTGCAGAAGAAAGAGAAATTGAAGAGGTGGTGGTGGTAGTTTCAGGTGGTGGTTGGAGAAGAGCGAAGTAAAAGGTGGGGGGGGGGGGGTATGGGATTAATGTCAATTAATTAAGTAACATAATTATAATTAATGCTGCAGGTGTTAGTAAGTTAATTTTAAATTAGGATGTTTTAATTAAGGGTGTTTTTGAAACTTCATTTACATAAACATATCGAAAATGGAAAAAAATAAAGTGTTGCAAATAATGTGTAACGAAGGTGATATTTATTTTTAAAACGGAATGCTCAACTTTTAAAACCGAACATCTATACAATTTTGAAGCTTAATGTTCAGCTTTAAACCTGAATATTCACTTTTGCTATATACTGTGTCACATCAAGTGTCCATCTTGTCCTTCAATATTCAACTTTTAAACATAAATATTCATTTTTTTAATTTTTTTTGTGAAATAGAATATCTTAATATATATCTTTGTAAGGTGAATTCTTCTTTATCATTTCTATCTTTTTTGTTGAGTTAGTCACGCATTTACCCTCTTTATAATAAAATGCATAACTTTACATACAAAAAATAAAGATAATAGTTAACATTCATTCTCAAATTAAACTATTTATTTTAAGTAACGGAATTCATAACACTAGTACAAAAAAACACATTTGCTGCGGCCCATTTGCTGCGGTTTTCTTCCATTCATCTAAAACCGCAGCAAATAATCGCAAAAAATAAAAAAAAAACCCGCCCTTTATTATTTGCTGCGGTCTTTTAGGAACCGCAGCAAATAATAATTTTTGCTGCTTTTTTTTTTCATTTGCTGCGTGGGTTTTCATCAAGCAGCAAAAATAAAATACCAACACATGTTTAATATATTTGTTCAACGCACAATTCTTCAACTTCATTATTCCTGAACTTCACTTCTACATACCTTCATTCACCCTATCTTCTTTCTTCTTCGTCCTTCCTCCTTCCTCCTTTCTCCTTCCTCGTAAACCGCCCAACCACCAACACTCCACTTTCTCTCTTCTTCTCACTTCGATCCTCTCTCACTCAATATAAACTCTCTCTCACTCTCTCACTTCGCGCTTGAAGCTGTGGAATTCGTGAGTTTTCATCAAAATCTGTCGAATTGGCGCTTGAAGCTTTCCAATCAAAATCTGCTGCTAACCTCCAAACGAATTCGTGGTTTGGGATTTCTCTTCTCATCTTTTCTCATTTTTTAGGGTTTTTAATTTCTGGGTTTAGGGTTGTTGATTGTTTTTAATTTCTGGGTTGTTGATTGTTTTTAATTTCTGGGTTTAGGGTTGTTGCTTGCTGAATCTGCTGTTGGTGTTCGTGGCTGAATCTGCTGTTGTTCTTGCTGTTGCAACGTAGTCTGCTGTTTTAGGTTTGGGATTTCTCTTCTCTTCTTTTCCTTTTTAAGGGTTTTTATTTCGGGGTTTAGGGTATTTCATTGTTTGAAATTTCTGTTTTTAGGGTATTTCATTGTTTTAAATTTCTGGTTTTAGGGTTTGAAAACCAGTCTATAAAGTGCCAGGTCTGGCTTTTCCCAGCATACCCCCTCTGGTTCCTTTCCAATCCAACCAAATTGCATATAAAACCTGTCTTTTGCTGCTAGGCGAGTTCGCTTTGTTAGCTGGGTTTCCCGCTGTTAGCCGTTAGCTGGTTAGCTGTTTCTGTTAGCTAGGTTAGGTTGTTTATTCTATTTTCATTTTTGGCTATTTTCATATAATTTTGTTTATTCTGGTTTGCTGTTTATTCTGTTTCTGTTTCTGTTAGCATTTTCATTTTTTCTACTCAAACAAGTAAGAAAACATCTAAATAAATTGTCATACAATATATGTTAATATCCATGCTATTTATATGTATTATCTATGCCACACCTATCTTAATTAATTAAATTAGAAAGTACACAAAATCCTTGAAGATCATGCAGCAAATCTAAACCCCATTAATTAAATCCTCTTGGTCAGTAAACCAAATGATCTATTAATTTATGATCTTATCCGAGTTACGTAGTAATTTTTCTACCAATTTTTAGAATGGGGAAAGGACAAGACCTCAAAAGCAGGGCGGATCTTTGAAGTTAATTAACACATGAATCTATGTCATTATTACTAAACACCTTTTTCAAATGATCTATTAATTTATGTCATTATTCATATTTTTAGAATGGGGAAAGGACAAGACCTCAAAAGCAGGGCGGATCTTTGATCATAAATTTAGATGTTTTCTTATTTAGATGGATTATTTTCATAGATGTTTTCCCCTCTGTTAGCTGTTTATTCTGTTTCTGTGCATAGATAATACATATAAATTCGAATGAAAATTATTTTGGCCAAAATTTTGGGATGTACCGTGTCTGTAGTTTGTGCCGTACTCGGTTTGATTATTCTGATTGAATAGGAATTCCACATAAATGTATACCCCTTTTTCCTCCTGAAAATTCTTCAACAAACGCCATTCTTTTTTAAATATAACTTTTTTGATAGTTATATATTCTTTTCCTTTCTTTTTTGATAGTAATATATTCTTCACACAAATATTATTCTTGTAGTATTAGTCTTCTTGATTTCTCATCACTTGGATAATAATCGCAAGGAATTGGAATATCTTGTTAAATAATAAATAAAATAGAAAAACATGTAATACTAAGTAGAAGCCTAGATTGACGGATGAAACCAAGATACAAATTTGTTTAATGTATTTGGAAGGTAAACACTCTTGCTTGATTACAAATTACACAGAAAGTTATAACAAACAATGCCCGTGACACAAGAAAAGAGTGTCACCACAGAAAGAAGATGAAGCGACTTCAAAGGGATTATATACCAGCTGTTATTAGTACTAGCTAGTCAAACAATATTCCAATCAAGTCTCATTCCAATGTTATGGTTATATATGCCACTATTTGTGTTGACTTCTCGATCCAAAGTTGCCTACTTCCTCTTTAAGGTATATATAAACCAAACACGGTACAAATGAGTTTAAAAGTATCCTATTATGTATCTTGTTGGGTAAATTAAAATTAACTATCGAACTTCAACAAGTAACTAAGACTTTCTATTGAGTTGATCATTTAACATAGTATTATAACTTATTTCAAGTGTCATGATGAATTCAAATCTTATCAAGTTATATCTTTTTATCAATGTCGGATGTATGTATGGGATAAGGGGTCACTTCACCCCACTTGTGAAATAATATGCATGAAATGAAACCTAATTTTTATTTATAAATATGTGTTGATTTATTGTAAAACCTAATTCAATGTGTTTGTGTTTTTTATTCTTTTAAATCGAGTTTTCTAGGCTAAGTAAAGATGTTTGGCTTTGTGATGATGGACATATGAGAATAATGGTGGAGACATGTTAATTTAGTTTATATGCTTGGCAAATGTATTAGTTTCCATTTATATGTTGGCTAAGTTGTTAGTATAACACTGTTTAGGCTTTCCCATGCTTGACCTAGATACCCATTCAATACTTACTCTTAGGAGTAAGTGTTGAATAGTCCCCGTCTTTGGGACTGTTCTTGGACGTGTAATCTCACTTAGTGGTGAATGTTTTGTCATTTGACCGATTCCATGAAAATCTAGTCATTGTGTTTCCCTTTTTTGTTCTTCGAGTACAAGTGTTGATTAATGCAAATTATCACATTATGTACTTGGAGAACTGTAGGAGATGCTGCCGGATTTTCGTGTGAATCGATCAATGACAAACATTTACTAGTGGGTTTAGACGTCCAAGTGGGTTAGGTTGGAGTGATAAGGACCCTTGGACTGCATGCATGAATTTATGGTGTTTCCTTGCACTTATATGACTAGACCTATATCCTTACATCCATGCTTCTCTGAAAATAAATGTGTAATTAATTAAACTACATTGCTTATGTCTAGTGAAACATGACAAAAGACCGTCTTGGATTTAATTGCCCTGACAAAGGCAAATTTTGTGGATGGGTGTTTGAATTTTGCGATGTTGCCGTAGCATATGAAAACACCAAACAGAGCGGGGGCTTTATTGCCCTTGTTTCAAGTGTGAGAATGATTGTAGGTTTGAGAGCATAGTTGTTATTAGGGAGCATCTTCTTCGTTTCGGATTTCGACCTGGGTACTTTGGGTTTTTCATGGTGAGACCGGTGTTTACCAGGGTATTCTGAGTCAGTTAATATGCATCAAAATGTGGAAAACACCATTACACAACCATAATGATGTCTTTGAAAATGTGTCGACGATTATGAAAATGAGGGTGACCAAGTTCAAAACATGGTGGAGGATCTTGAGGGTGACCGTGCTTTCGAATTCATTTCAAAGCTTCTCAAAAGCCTCTATACCCGGGGTGTACTAAGTGGACGAAACTTTCATGTGTATTGGATCTATTTAGTTTAAAATCCGAAAGTATTGGACGGACTCAAGTTTTACAAGGTTGTTGGAAAAGTTGAGTGACTACCTTCCGGATGGCAATGAACTACCTAAGTCGACCTATTATGCAAAGAAGCTAATGTTCCATTTGGGTTGCAGTATGAAGAATACATGCTTGCCCGAACGATTGTGTCTTGTACCGGAATGAGTTCGAAAGCTTGGACAAATGTCCAAGTGCAGTTTGCCCCGGTACAAGCGGGAGGGGGTGCGACAACTCAGGTCCTCCATCCAAGGTGTTGTGGTACCTCCCCATAATACCAAATTCCGGCGTTGTTTTCAATTAACAAGACGCTAAGAATTTAAGGTGGCATGCAGAGGGTAGGAAGATTAAGGGTTTGCTCCAACATCCTTCAGATGGTCCTGAATGGAAGACTATCATAGGAAATATAAGACTTTTGGGGCTGACAATCGTAATTTGAGGCTAGGTTATGCACTGATGGAATGAACCCTTTTGGTACTCTTAGTTCAAAGCATAGTTCTTGGCCAGTGATCCTTACCATCTACAACCTCCCCCCGTGGCTTTGCATGAAACGGAAGTATCTTATGTTGTCTCTTCATCTTGGGGTCCAAACAGCCTGGTAACGACATTGATGTCTACCTACAGCCACTTGTTGAGTACTTGCAAAGTTGTGGCATGAAGGGTTATATGTGTACGACGCTATGCGAGGACATTCACATTGCATGCTATGCTTTTGTGCACCTTAAATGATTTTCCTGCGTATGGTAACTTATCCGGTTCAAGAACAAAGGAACGTATCCGTGCCCTATCTGTATGGATGACCAGGATGCCACTGGGTGGGTAAATACGTTGATTGGTGCAACGGAGGTTCCTCCCACCTAATCACCCTTTTCGTAAGAAAAAGAAGGCATTCAATGGGAATGTAGAAGATCGTGTTGCTCGTCGACCACTAACGGTTTGAGGTTTACGCACAGGTTAAAGGTGTTAAAACTATCTTTGGGAAATCCAAGCCTTTGACTTATGGATGTTTATGGAAAAAGGAGTCCATATTTTGGCAACTTCCATACTGGAAGAATTTACAAGTCAGGCACTGCCTTGATGTGATGCACATTGAGAAGAATGTTTTGTGACCCATACTTTCGACTCTTTTAACATTCCGAACAGAACTAGGACACCAAGGTCAACAGAGAGTTCTTGCAACAAACTGGAGTTCGACCAAGTTTGGCCTCGGTTAAGAGACTAAGAAAAGGAAGAACCTTGAACAAGAAGATATATAGTAAGGGAAATGGAAAGGAAAAGGTTCAAAAAGAGAAAACCACTTTCTACTTGCCCCCAGCTTGCTACACATATCAAAACAGGAGAAAGGAGGTTTTGCACAACCTTGTACAACATAAAGGTACCATCAGGATACTCTTCTAACATGAAACGGTTTGTATCGTTAGATGGTGAGCTAATGTTATCGGCCATGAATCACATGATTGCCATGTTTTAATGCAAGTGTTTTATCCAATTGCAATTCGTGGGATTCTGCCTAAACATTTATTACCACTTTAGGTAAATTTGCTTATTTACCGGAATTATTGAAAAAGGTAATAAATCGTTCATTTATTACTATTTAGAGTCAATTCATTTTTATTTACTAGAATTATTGACAAAAGTTAATGATGTTGTCATAAAATCACAAACCTTAACTCAATGTTTTTTTTTTTCTTTTGAGTATTTTGGATAAAGGAGTGAGAAAAGGGATTAACATCAAAACAAACTCACATCATTGAAAATACACAAAGCACATTCAATAACGCTAAGCTTGTAGCGTCACAAGCCAACCACGCTGATGCGTCAGCGCGACAGTAGAAAGCGCTGAACCTTCAGCGCGGTTGTTGCATCACGCTCCCAAGTGAGCGTAACATCACTGAGCTTTGTTCATTCTTCAACACGATATGTAGTAAAGTTCTAGATCCCACAAAAGCTATACTCTTCAAGCACGTGTCATTAAACCTTTGTAAATTTGAGATGTATTTCCTCCTGCCTTCTTGATGTCATGGTTCACCTTATTGTTCACCTAGTCCGTGAAATCAAATTGTTGGGTCCTGTGTTTTTGAGATGGTGCTATCCTTAAGAGACATATGGGGGTCTAGGGAACAAAGTCATGACAAGCTAGACCAGAAGCTGTATAGTCCATGGGGATATAAATGACTTTTTGATTGGAAACCAGGTGTCCTTGCATTATTGCAAGCATTTATGAGGTTTATTTCTTCCATATACACATTTTTTTTTTATTATTTTTTTTTTTGTATGAAGTTGCCTAAAAATCCCATGTTGGTACACGTTTATGTGTCGTCTCATATTTTTTCCATTTAGTTTGCTTCACCTCGATTTGATGGGTGCGAGTCCATATTGAAGGTTGGATGGATGTGTCCGGAGAGATCTACGACCAACGTTGTTTGAAGAACAAGGCCGAAGTGAAGATACATTGAAACCCCATCAAGAAGCAATGCAATCCAAAAGGAAGTCGTGTTCGCTCCTTACCTTCAAGAGTAAGAATTATATAAAACTTATGCTGTATTCTTTTTGTACTTGTCTGCAATTGTCTTGAACCTGTCATGCTCCTTTTCCGTCAATCGGTATCACTGTTGCTTTTTAAAACAATAAATGAACAAAGTACGTTGTGCTAAGATGATTTGACTAAAACTGCAAGTGATGTCATTGACAACGTTTGTTATCTATGTAGTACACATTGGGTGCTATTGATAGTGTCACCTTCCACATACACGGTTGTATGTGCTAGATTCTTGTCGTACGGAGCCGCCCCGTAGTTTGATGATCATGACTTGGGTGAATAGGTAGATCATAGCATCTTCTATTGCTTTACTATTTAAGTTGGTTATCATTTTCTTTTTTATTTTGACATCTGATATAACATTGTTTATCAATATAGCGTAATGAGAGAAAGTAAGAACAAGCACAAAGATTCCTAACTTGATATCAATTAAGGTAAATGATAAAGTGTTGCTTAATATCGTTACACATACAATATAGTTAGTACCGATTTTGATTTTTCCTCATTCTTATCCCGTTTTTTTATCAATTAGTGTGCCAGCAAGAAAATGGTGTCGACTGTGGGTACTATGTCATGAGGTACATGTGTGACATCATCGCAAGTTGCACGGAGAATGTGTGATTTGCAAACGGTATGTTACACATTTTCATTCGTACAAAAATTTACTTTAAATAATCCCGCTATTATCTCAAACGGAAGGTCAATACCCCAGCTAAACTCCTTCATTTAAACATTGAGAATGTTTATTATTTGGTCTTCATAGTCTTGATTATGTGGTTGGATTTTGTTGGATTTTGTGGAGTTGAGGATTTGTGAAGTTGTGAATTTGTGGTGTTATCGCTAGACGTGGGCAGTTTGCTGTGGATTTGTGTAGCATGAGTGGTATTTTTTTGTCGATGCAGGTGTATAATCAACATAATTAGTTGATTGGGCATGTCCTATTTTAGGGGAGGTGCTGCCCAAATTTACATTGATATTTTAGGGTAACCTCTTTCTTCATGCTTATTGGAGGTCAGATTATGAGGACGTCGAAAACAATTCGGGATGGACCTTTCACTATTTCGGAGATTGACGAGGTTCGCGACAAGCTTGCTAATTTCCTTACAACATATTGTTCGTGATGACAAAGTATTTCTTCGTAGTATGTGAATGTAACTAAGAACCATAATTAGCTAGTAATTTATGAAACTAACGATGTACTCGATCATGTAATAACTAATAATTTTAACTTAAGTGATGGTTTATTTAATTTGCGTAGTTGTCGTTGACAGTTGATGTATTATATATATTGTAGATTTTATTATTATATATGAAAATCATTTTGTCTTTCCAATTTGTATTATTTTATTTGGTTTATTGTAAAGCCAACAAAAAAAAATAAAAAAATTAATTTATTTGCTCCGGTTCTTCTCCTCAAGCAGCAAATAACCCCCTTGATTTTTGGAGGGAAAGAGGTTATTTGCTGCGGTTCTTTAACATGAACCGCAGCAAATAACCTCTTTCCCTCCAAAAATCAGGGGGGTTATTTGCTGCGGGGGTAAAAGAACCGGAGCAAATAAACCATTATTTGCTGCGGTTCTCCCGCAGCAAATAAGAAGGTTCTTATTTGCTGCCCCCTTATTTGATGCGCCCAAAAACCGCAGCAAATAAGGGGGTTTTACCCGCAGCAAATGACCTTTTTTCCACTAGTGTAATCAATACACTGAATATTCAAATATTAATCATAGTAAAGTAATATGATCACAATTAAAATTAACCAATATATATATATATATACTAGTGGAGAGCACGCGCGCTACGCACGCAGTGCTTGGAAGGAGTGACGGTCTCTATATTTCGAAAACAATTATGAGATAATTTGAGGTTTTGGAAATGTTAATGTGGTTATGAAAATTGTTTTGTTTGTAGAGTGAATATAATAATTGTTTGTGTTATAATAACGTGGTATTATCTAAATAGATAGTATGGTTGATTGTATTTTGAAAGGAAAGTATGTGAAACTATTTGTTTCCTTAAGCGGTCTGTATTTTTTTATTATTTTTTAAAAGCATTATATTATGAACATAGCTAACTACTGAATTTTGTTTTTCCTAATGAGGAATTTATCGAAGTTTTTTTGTATGATTTTAAGAGTTTGATTTATATGTGTTTAGTTTTTAAAGTTTATATTTTAAAGCTTTATTAACTTTTGGGAACAAACCCTAAAGACAAACTTGAGAGGAAAACTTTAAAAAAATCTACGGAGTAAAAACTAAAGTCACCTTAGGAAAATGCCCTATGGATAAGGCCTTAAGGGTACAAGTCTTATGAGGTAGTTACATAGGGAATTTTATTCAGATCGATCCAATTCAATCCTAAAAATCAAGTATTCTGATGATTCAGATTGGCTAAAATGCAATCACTTTTCGATCTAAAAAATCAAGTATTCAAATAATTCGGATCTGTTAAAATGCAATCCGAATCCATTTTGTAAATTCAATGGTATTCGATTCGACATATTAACGGATATCAGATGATCCAAAACCATATTATTAAAGCAAAAGACTAAACCATATTAATAAAGCAAAAGTAAACAAAGTAAAACACAAAACTATTAAATTCAATAAATAATTCAACCTAATCTGAGCGATCCCATCCGAGAAGCGTTTTTTTATTTAAATTTATTTATAATTTTCGGATAATTCTAATACCCGAGTATTCAAAAAGTGACCCATAATCTATCTGATATTTATTTGGATATGCTTAAACTATCCAAAATAATTCTTTTTTTTTTAATATCTGATTTTTTTCAAATTGGTCGCTCGAATTCCAAATGATCGATCACGTCAGATTATTTTGAACACCTCTAAATTAAATCTAAAAAGTGACAGTTATTAGGTACTTCTAGACAATTTTGACATTTTCATATGTGACTACTACGATTTATAGGAGTCCTACTACTAGGTGTGAACCTAACCTAGATTGCCCGACATACACCTTTAGGAGGGGGAGGATAAAGAATTCTCCCAACTGTGTGCAGTGAGCTTTGAACCCAAGTATTACTCCTTGAATTTGAAGGGTGGTACCACTGAACCAAAGCTACTTCCTCAACTATGGTCTAGATATATGAGTAAAATTGTAAAATATACTACGTGTTATGTAATATTATTAGGGTTGTCCATTATTCTGAATGACTATTCCACTTCTCTTCACTCTTGTAACTCTCTTTCGTCTTTTCACTTTCCTTGGGGCTTCTCATGTAATAATCCACTCTCTTAATAAGTGACTTTTAAATTCTTATAGAAGTTACTAATTATATCATATCTATGTATAAATATGTGGGCATTGTATAATGAAGCATATGGAAAACGATTGAGATTACTATTCTCTACATCTCCTTTCATCTATCCTTTCTTATATTTTCATAACACGTTATAAGCACGATTGTTCTACCAAGTCAGTTAATAAAAGATATAAGTGTTAGAATTGTGGACCTAATATAATTGATATGTTGCATTATTCAGTTATAATTGTATTACGGCGCTATCATAAAGTTTTGGCCAAATAAAGTGATCCGATTAAGTAATTATAGTTGAGTTTATTTATGTCTTTTATGGAGTATGGGTTTATACTATTGTGTAGAGACCATTGGGCCTTTCCTAATACATGATGGACAGATCAGGAAAAGGAGTCTATTATAAGTAGACATCTAGGGTTATGGTCCCTAGTACGATACATACAATAGACTCTCAATTACACCCCATGAGTAGAGAGGAAATCCTATTGAGTGTAAGTACTAGAAAACTCAAACCAATAAGGAACTCTATCGAAGTCTATACATGGATTCAGGTACGCTTCCACATTCATTCTTTACCGAGTAATTTAGTATGGAGGTTAAAGTTTATATTAGATTTAAATCTAACAAGTGGTATCAAGAGCCTCCTCCATATTATATTATTCGGGTTTTTATTATAAAAAAAATTATATATACGGATCTTAATTTTTTGATAAAACCAAGTTTTTTTATCATATTCTTTGGAATTGATCCAATAAAAGTCAATCGATATTTTGTTCGGCCGCCAAAATTTATGATTGTACATACATGTTTGCTGTTTTTTCGGTGGAAATCAATTTAAGTGTTTTTTTTTCTATTTTTTTCATTTGTTTATTTTGATGATGACTTGTGATGTAATCCATTAAGCTTGGGTTTTATAGATTAAAATATATAATTGCCACAGGAAGTTGCGTTTCTTATTTTTGGTTTTAATGAACTCATGTAATCCTATTCTTACATGGACATGTTATGATAATTCCTTAATTTCATCTAGGATGGGCTTGATTATTCGGTTACTAATATACTTCGTTATGTGTTAGTAAGTAGCGCATACTTGTATGTTTTTTTGCTACCAAAGGTTGAAACAAATTTAATGCTTACTTGGCAACTTGGTTAATAAAGGTTATGTTGTCTCATATTTTGAATTATTTAATTGAAGTATATTAGAGATAATATCGGAAAATATATGTGTGATATATTTTCCCTAGATATAATTAGGAAAATAATATAATTTAGGTTTATATATTTATATTAAGATATTTAATAGTTTATGGTAGTATATATCTTTTAGGTTATAGTAGTATATCTTTTAGGAAGATTGTTTCCTATCTTATGTTACCTAGGTTTTGTATAAATACTCAACCTATTGATGAATAATGATCAAGTCATCATTAAGTCAGATTAAATTTGTCAAAGTATTATGTTACCAAAGTAACTTCTTATATATAGATTAGTCTAATTAAAAAAATATTGAGATGATTGTGTATGTTTAATTTCCATGCGAATAATAGTCGGCCCAAAGGAAGATTATTGTTTGGCCGGAAATTAAATGTTGTTCTCATGTGGTTAAAGACTAAATACTTATTACATTCTTGGCAAATTGATTTATAAAGTTTGTCTCATATTTTAATTTAATTAATTGAAGTATCATGTTACCAAAGTAACCTCTTTTACTAGATTGATTATTTTAAAATATTGAGATAATTGTGTGTATTTATTTTCATGCGAATAATAGTCGGCCCAAAGGAAGATTATTATTTGGTCGGAAATTAAATATGCTTGTGGTAATAAATATGTACCAATTATAAGGTTTTCCATGTGAATAACAAGTCGGTCCAAAGAAAGGCTTAGTATTTGACATGAATTTATTGTTAATATTTGATTACTACACCAAGAGGACCACTTACAAATCAATTTTTCTGTCCAAAGACTAAACATGGTGTTGTGCTAGGTCTCTTATGATGATGGGATTTATTGCCTAAATGAATTCTAATTATTTAGTGAAATGTCGGAATAATGTGTGAGCTAATTTTATTTGTGTTTGTTCTCTTAAATGAATGGTTACAATAGTTTGATATTTATGAATATCACATTTCCTAAAGGCTTGAAAGAGAACGTTTTAAAAGTTGTTGGTTGTATACATCTAGACCTTGCTATAAGGATTGACATCCTATTACTCTAACGGATTCTAACTCCTTTTATGAAAGGGGATAATAGAGAAATGGGAACGTTCAAAAGTGCATGAGTCTTATGATTATCAAACATGCAATTTTAGAATCATTCAAGGGCGCTTTATCGGAATTAAAGGATGTAATTGTTCCTTGTTAAACTTGTTTTTTTTTTTATAATTAAAATCAAAAGGGTGGAAATAATTACTCTTTGAGTAGTTTTATTTCCTTAAAGAATAAAGAAACAAAGAACATAAAGTAAAGAAATAAGGGTAAGGATGCGATCTTAAAGTTACAAACAAAGCATCATAAAGGTTTTTTTTTTTTATGCTTCTGTTGTGGTAGGATGTCACATATAGAAAGAAACAATAATGTGCTAAATGTCACACATGACACGCAGATAAGGGTATGTTTCTTTCTTTTGTCTGTTTGGAGGTTAATTTAAATTTAGTATCAGAATACACTTGGTAACTAGAATTTATTTAGTGCTACTACTCACATTAGTGTGTCTAAGTAAGGTTGTTTGAACTATCAAAAGTCAAGTACTGTTGAAAGATACATCAATTGGTGAGGGACAAGATAGTTAAGGTTGTACCTATAAATTTTTTCAAAGAATATTAACAAATGAAAATTTCTCTTCACTTTGGCACAAACATTTAGGATATATTTCTAAACAAAGAATTAAAGGTTTTGTGTTGGATAGAGTTCTTCATAATTATTCCTTTGATTTTTCTAGATTGATATATGGATTTGGTTAATCAAGAAAAAGAAAACAGACAAAAAGGAGATTAGGAGTCAAGTAAGCTCCATGTCTTAGAACAAACATAAGGACATTAGTGGTTCACATTCCCTATGGCTTCTGGAGTAGGACAATAATAGTTGTTAGGTTCATAGACTATCATTCTCGTTATGACTACTATATCTAATTAATGAGATATCTCAAGTATTGGACATGTTCAAATCTTATAAAAGCTAAAGTTCACTACAAGAAAATAGCTTATTAGCGACGGAATTTTTGCGACGGAATAAAATTCCATCACAAATTACCCAACTTGCGACAGAATTACTTTCCGTCGCAAATTTGCGGTGGAATTTCACTTGATTGAGACAGAATTTTCAGTCGGAAGTTTCCTACAAAACTGCATATGAAATTTAATGAATTTGTGACGGAAAATAAAATGTTGCGATGGAATTTTCCGTCGGAATTTTGCGACGGAATTTGGTCCGTCGGAAATTCTGTCGCAAAATCCCGACAAAATTTAAACCACCCTTTATTTGATATTTTGTCGCGCAAAACAAAAAAAAATTAAACCCTAACTCCCTCTCAACACTCAAACCTTACTCCCTCTCAACACCTCAAGGATACTCCCTCCCTCACGTCAGCGGCGCCGGAGACGGCTTCTTCTTCCCTCCCTCCCTCTCAACACTCTCAACCTTACTCTTGTTCTTCTTCCCTTCTTCTTCTTCGACGCATTCTTGTTCTTCTTCGTCGTCTTGTTCTTCTTCGTCCTTCGCCGGCTCTTGGGCTAAATTAAAACGTTCCTATCAATTTGAAACTAGCAAACAAAAAACTTCTGTTTCATCATTTTCATTACATTTTCAAAACTTGGGTTTGAAGGCTTTAATCCCCAAATTTACAAAGGTCAATTCTTTTTCCATTGAACTCCTATTATAATTGTTCTATTAATGCGATTCCTATTTATTTTATTGAATTCAAGCTTTAATTTTTGTACATGTTATTAGTTTGTGATGATAATTTGTACCCATTTTCATTTTTCAATCTTCAGTTTAGATTTCTGAACTTGCAATTGGGACATCTATGAATTTGCTTGCTTCAATCTTTTGTTTAAAATGTTCGAAATTCGAATTATTTAGACCTTCATTTGAATACCCGTGTCAATATTTGGTGTAATTTTTCATATCATACATTGAATTTTGTACATAGTTTCTGATATAATTGTTTATTTTATTTTATTTTTTTTTAATATTTGCAGTTTATTTGATAATTGATCTAGAATACCTTTTCAAATGTTACAAGAGTACTCAAAATCCTAGCTTTTCTGTTGAGTTTTTGGTCCTTTTTAATTGAGTTTAGTTGAAAAATTACTACCCCTAAAATAAAAGATATAAAAATTAATTAATTGTGAAATGTAATGTTGGGAAGCCAATAGGACAATAAAATTCTGTTGAGACT
The DNA here is from genome assembly GCA_016808085.1 of Suaeda aralocaspica. NCBI lineage: Eukaryota > Viridiplantae > Streptophyta > Magnoliopsida > Caryophyllales > Amaranthaceae > Suaeda > Suaeda aralocaspica. The sequence goes on from PYUH01004021.1 coordinate 46,661, forward strand.
GAAATTCAATTGCTTAATTGGGATTTTGGGTATGAGTGGTTCATGTGAATTCGGAAATGGAAGAATGTAAAGTGAGAGGAAAATCAATATTCTTTGATGTAATCCCCTAATTTGAGTAATTTTCACAGACTGTTCTATTTAATGGTGGAGGTGGTGTGTTCGCTGTTCCAAAACATAATCTAACGGCCAGGGGTTAGGAAGCCGACAATGAGGCTAATGAGCATGTTTGATATTGGAGGGGGAGGGAGGAGTGACATGATATGTGTTTATATAACATTGTTGTCAAGTGAACTCAACCTCTTTTTTTATTTTGTCATAATTTTGAAGAATTTACGTGTTTTAGTCTAATTGCTTTAAGGCTGAGTTTCGAACGACCTCTATAATATGGATAGGAAGCACTTCAAGGATTGAAGCTATATGACACTAAAAGTAACTTTTGAGAATTATTTTCATTAAAGTTGATGCTTTCTGTTAAACTATAATCTTATTTATAAGTATTTTCTTACTCTTATATCTATTATTCTGAACTACCACAGTTGATAGTCGTGCCATATTCTTAATCAAAAGTACCATTGAAATTTGAAAAAACACCCAAAATTACAAGAAATTGAATAAAGTTTTGATCTTTTGATTGGAAATTTGAAAATCAAGATGAATAAAAGTGGGGTTGTTGGTTTTATAAGATTATATTAAGAAAGTTAGCAGCTTGAAGAGGTTAGTTATTTGGTCACTCTATTTGAATAAACCAAGGGTGAACTATAGTACTCTGTTTTTTGAGAAAACTATGTTTTGCACTTTTGCCTTTATATTCTATGATAGGCGAAGAATAGTCAAAGTGTAGCTATCTTAGTTATGTAGCCAAAGTATATACTGTTTTCGGAAGACATTATTAGTGGGAAAACATTATGTTTTCTGAATACTGTTTGAATCCTATTATGCTAGAGATATGAACCACTGGAAAACATTATGTTTTCTCTTCGAAAGAAAAGAGCTGAGTGAATTGATGCTTACAGCTCGCCTGCTCATTGATGCCATTAATGGATTGTTGCTATTTCTTATTGAGGACTTTTATTGTTAACAACATGTGCTATGATTTTGTGTCTGTTTCGTCCAAGCTAGATGAAATGGAGTTAGGATTTGGGACAAATATTGTGGTATATTGGTAGCTGGTATGTAAATTTTGATTTCAAATTCCTAGGAGAAATATTGTGATACACTTACGACAGTTTGCAATTGCTTCTTTGAAAATAGTTGCATAGGCCGAAAATGTTCTTACATGTGAAGCTCTACTTTTAAGTTTACATCTAAACAAATTGCTTTTGTGCTCTAATTGTCATAATAATGACAATGCTTAGACATTAACAATAATATTATATTTCACTAAAGTGTTGGCTATATGTGACTTGTGTAGAAGTTATCAACATGAAACGAAAGGATCGTAGTTGGATGTATCATAGGTTGGATGGGTACTCTTTAAACCGTGCTTTCCAAGAAGGAGTTGATGAATTCCTTCAATATTGTAAAGATCATCCACAGACTTCTAACCCAAATGAAGTTAGGTGTCCTTGTGTGAAATGCAAGAATTTACGTATCCATGACCCGGAAACGATTAAACTGCATTTGTATCGCAAGGGTTTCACACCGAATTACTACGAGTGGATGAACCATGGAGAAGGCTTTCCTGACTCCTCCGAAGGGAAATCCAATGAATACCGTGACATGGTTTTGGATGCTCTAGGACATAACCAAGATCAAGGGGGTGATCACCAGGCCCAAGATGTAGAGGAGGAACCTAATGCTCAAGCCAAACAGTTCCTTGATATGCTTAAGGCTTCTGAGCAACCTTGGGTTGAAGGGAGTTCAATTTCTAGGTTGGAGATGGCCTCTAAAATCACTAGCTTGAAATGCGAGTACAATTTGCCACATAGGTGTGTCGATGCTATTGCTTCTTTGTTCAGTGAGTCGGCTCCAAAGAACACCTATATAGGCGAGACCTTCTACGAGGTGAAGAAGATTGTTCAGGGGTTGGAGATGCCTGTGCAAAAAATTGAAGCATGCCCGAGAGGTTGCATGCTGTTTTGGAAAGAGGATGCCAACGCTTCTACGTGTACGGTCTGTGGCAGCGACCGATACAAGAAGACTTCTAAAGGGAACGATGTGCCTTTGAATGTTCTCACTTACCTCCCCATTACTTCGATATTGCAAAGAATGTTTGCAACAAAGGACGTTGCAGAGGAAATGGCATGGCATGCAAAGAATCCTCGACAGCAAGGCACAATGGCACACCCTAGCGACAGTGACGCTTGGAAACAATTAGATAAATGCTCTAACGAATTTGCATCTGAACCTCGTAATGTTCGGCTTGCGTTGTGTACAGATGGGTTTGATCCTCATGGTAAATTTGGTGGTAAGTATTCTTGCTGCCCTGTTATTTTAACCCCTTACAACTTGCCTCCCTCCATGTGTATGAAAAGGGAGTTTATGTTCCTTTCGTTGATTATTCCCGGTCCAAACAACCCAAAGGGAAACTTAGATGTTTACATGCAGCCATTAATTGAAGAGTTGAAACAATTGTGGGACATTGGTGCAACTACGTACGACATTTCAACAAAACAAAATTTCACTCTTCGAGCAGCCATCTTGTGGACCATTGGTGACTTTCCAGCTTACGGTATGATGTCTGGGTGGTCTACAGCCGGTAAGAAAGCTTGTCCTTACTGCATGGAGAAAAGCCAGGCATTTTGGTTAAGCAACAGTGGTAAGGTAACTTGGTTTGATTGCCATAGGAAATTCCTATCTCTATATCACCCTTTCAGGAAAAGCAAGACAGCTTTCTGTAAGAATAGAAATGAGAAAGGCGATCCTCCACACATCATGTTGGGTGATGAGCTTTGGGAATGTGTGAAAGACCTTCCAAAGGCAGTTGATTGTCCCGAAGCACTTAAACAGGTCGAAAAGGCAAAAAGAGGTTGGGCAAAGCAAAGCATATGAAGAGCAACAAGTGACTTGGCCATGATATTACCCACTTTTCGTTATTTTGGAGCTTTTTTGATTGAATTTGAGCCCATAACGGTTGTAATGCCACATTTCAATAAATTAAAAACATGGAAACCTCTAAATATGCAGTATATGAATGTTAAAGGTACTTATAAGCTGAATTGAAGAGACGGTAATGAAATAGGCAAGTAGATAGCCATTTTGAGGTGTTTTGAGTCATTTTGTTTGACATTGAGCCCAAAGCACTTGGAAGTTGACTTTTAATTTAACTTGAGGCCTTATCGACTTGTAAAAACTTGATTTAGGAATTTTTACTTGGTTATAAGCTTAAATGAAGAACAACTAGTGACTTGGCCATGATATTACCCACTTTTCGTGATTTTGGAGCTTTTTTGAGTGAATTTGAGCCCAAAACGGTTGTAATGCCACATTTCAATAAATTAAAAACATAGACACCTCTAAATATGCAGTATATGAATGTTAAAGGTACTTATAAGCTGAATTGAAGAGACGGTAATGAAATGGGCAAGTAAATAGCCATTTTGAGGTGTTTTGAGTCATTTTGGGTGACATTGAGCCCAAAACACATGGAAGTTGACTTTTAATTTAACTTGAGGCCTTATAGACTTGTAAATACTTGATTTAGGAATGTTATACTTGGTTATAAGCTTAAATGAAGAACAACTAGTGACTTGGCCTTGATATTACCCACTTTTCGTGATTTTGGAGCTTTTTTGAGTGAATTTGAGCCCATAACGGTTTTAATGCCACATTTCAATAAATTAAAAACATATAAACCTATAAATATGCAGTATATGAATGTTAAAGGTACATAAGCTGAATTGAAGAGACGGTAATGAAATGGGCAAGTAAATAGCCATTTTGAGGTGTTTTGAGTCATTTTGGGTGACATTGAGCCCAAAACACTTGGAAGTTGACTTTTAACTTAACTTGAGGACTTATACACTTGTAAATACTTGATTTAGGAATGTTTTACTTAGTTATAACCTGAAATGAAGAACAACTAGTGACTTGGCCTTGATATTACCCACTTTTCGTGATTTTGGAGCTTTTTGGAGTGAATTTGAGCCCATAACGGTTGTAATGCCACATTTCAATAAATTAAAAACATAGACACCTCTAAATATGCTGTATATGAATGTTTACTTATAAGCTGAATTGAAGAGACGGTAATGAAATGGGCAAGTAAATAGCCATTTTGAGGTTTTTTGAGTCATTTTGGTTGACATTGAGCCCAAAACACTTGGAAGTTGAGTTTCAACTTAATTTGAGGCCTTATAGACTTGTAAATAATTGATTTAGGAATGTTTTACTTGGTTATAAGCTTAAATGAAGAACAACAAGTGACTTGGCCATGATATTACCCACTTTTCGTTATTTTGGAGCTTTTTTTAGTGAATTTGAGCCCATAACGGTTGCAATGCCACATTTCAATAAATTAAAAACATAGAAACCTCTAAATATGCATTAAATTTAAACCTTACAAAGTTATAACTATGCTTTATAGGAAAGTTTCATTCATTTTTTATCGAAGTTGGCCACATAATTTAACACAGTTGAAATAGTTGTCTATGTGTATTCCTCTATTAGTATGTTTGTTTCAATCAAGTTCATGTTGTAGGAAACATATCAGAACCAGGTTGAGGATTCCTCCAATGCGGAAACTCCAAAGACGCCAAATGAGATGTATTGGGAGGCAACTGGTGGGCGCAGCAAGAAAGGTCGCGTCAAAGGTCTTGGTAGNAGTAATGGTGATGAGTTTTAGTACGGGTCGTTCAGGCGGTGTGGATCGTCACAGCAGTACACTCCCTCTGTTGTTTCTCAAATGCAACAACATTTTGACAAGAGGGTAGAGAATGTCACAACCCAGCTGCAAGAGTTCCAGCAGGAAATCAGGACCCAGATTCGTGATGAGTTAAGGCAGGAGGTTCGAGAGGAGGTCAGGAATGAGATGCAAGCAGAGATGGCCGCAATGGAGCAGAGAAACAAAGAGCATGTGGAGGAGCTGATTAATCGGATTCAGGGATTCGACACTAACTGTTGTTCCCCTTTCCAGAGTCATCGTAGAGACCCTAGAGATGACTCGGGTAGTGGCGCAGGTGAAGGCACTCCAATTTAGTTAGCTAGCTTACTTGTGTTTCATGATATATCGTATTATCGAATGGATATATAGTTTAGTTCTATGCAATTATTATTATTGTTAAACTTNTATTATTATTGTTAAACTTGTTATGGTAGTATTTAATGGTAGTTGTAAGACACAAATTAATTTATTTATGTTTTAAATAGTTTGCGACGGAATTTATCGTCGCAACAGAACGGAAATGGTTATGGTCTATATATAGATTTGCAGGTATGAATTAGGGTTTGAAGTAGTCTTGTTAAAAAGAAATTGCAAAATTCTGACGGAAATATTGATCGCAAATTGTCATATAAAAATTTCATAAAACTATTGCGACGGAATTTATAGTCGCAAAAAATATGGAAAATTAAATGGTTGCAAATTGAGCAGTAGTTTGCGACGGAATTTTCCGTCGCAAAGTAGGGAATTTGCGATGGAAAATTCCCTCGCAAATTTCCGACAGAATTTTCCATCGCAAATTTGTGAGGGAATTTTCCGTCGCAAATTTTGAATTTTGTGATGGAATATTCCCTCGCAAGTTGCGATGGAAAATTCCGTCGGAACGAAATTTTGATTTGCGATGGAAAATTCCGTCGGAAAACTTTTGCGACGAAAATTCCGTCGGAAAACCCAACATTTTGCGACGAAGGAAATAGCGATGACCGGTTTCCGACGGAATTCCGTCGCAAACACTTTTTCCGACGGAATTTAAGGTTTTTGCGACGGAATTTTTCCGTCGCTAAAAACCTGTTTTCTTGTAGTGGTTGAAAATCAGCTTAGCAAAAGAATTAAGAAAGCCAAATCTGATCATAGTGAATGGTTAATACTATGGCAGAAATGACTGATTAGGTGAATATTGTCCAAGACCTTTGCCTCTTGTCCAAGAGGCCTTGTCCATCAATACACTATGCCGGAAAATCCTCAAATAAATGATGTTGTTAAGAAAAAAAATAGAACTTTAAAGAATATGGTGAAAAGCACTATAAGTCATACTATTTTACCATAATCACTCTAGGGAAAAACATTAAAGACCGCAACCTATATTCTCAATAAAGTACCAACTAAGACAACTTCTCAAATTCTTATGATTTATGGACTGTTAATATATAGGGTTTGTCCAGTTGAGGTAAGGCCTTATAAGCCAAACAAATGGAGACTGGATTCTAAAAATATTAGTTGTTACTTTGTTGGATACCTTGAAAGGTATAAGGAGTAAAAGTACATGATGCTTTCATTGTTAATATCAGGGCCAAAGGAGCCCGCTAATGACATAGATGTGTACTTGGAACCTCTCATTGATGATTTGAAGTTGCTGTGGGACAAAGGTGTTGAAGTATATGATGCTCATAAAGAAGAATGGTTTAATTTGAGAGCAATGTTATTTTGTACTATCCAAGACTATCCAGCATATGGTAATCTTTCTGGATACAACGTTAGTGTGAGAGCTGAAGCACCTTGTCCTATATGTGAGGATGGTGTGAAGCCAACTTGGTTACCATCATCTAGGACGTCTGTTTACAATGTTAGCCGTCAATTTTTGCCTATAGATCATCAATCAGTTGTTCTTTGCACCTTATCATGATAAGTAAGTGTATTCAATATATATTATTATGTCAAAGGTTCATCATTATTTACAACAATTGACGGTATTTTCAAATGATTATGTTTCACAGTCGACATTGGATGTTAGCAGCGATAAGTCCTTGGAATGGCTCTATTTTTTGGCTAGATCCAGCTGGAAGACAAAATGAGATTCATTCATTTGCTCAAAGAATAATCAATGAGTATGTCGTTAAGTGTCATTCCATAAATGTGAATCACTTACTAATAGACTAATAGACTAGTTGTTCTGAATTTGTTACTGATTTTGCAGTCTGCAGATTAGTTGTTCTGAATTTGTTACTAATAGACTAGTTGTTCTGAATTTGTTCTAAATCACTTGTCAGTTCTGAAGTTGTACCTCATGCTTTCAACTAAACATGTTTTGGCAATTAGAATGTTAGATGAAAGTTAGATAACCTATGAAATACAGTTGAGAACTGACAAGTGAAACTTCTGTACAACAAAAAAAACACTAAAATATAGCACTAAGTTTCCCAATCAGCATATAGCTGCGAAAAAATGGGTTTTACCAGAGCAACCATACAATCATGCTCTACCACACTGCACTGCTGCGGAACTTCAGTTTCTTCACCTAACAACTGAAGCAAGTACAGAATCGGAGATTTTTACGTGAGCCCAATGGACAGATCAGGCACTTGTTAGAACCTGTACACTTACTTGCATCTTCTATAGGGCAATAACTTGTTTCTATAGAACCTGTACACTTGCTTGCATCTTCTATGGGGCAATAACTTGTTTAACTTTTTTTTTTTTTTGTGACAGAACAATAAAAAAGTTCAGTGCTGTTTTTTGAAATGATGTTAAGAAAGTTGGAAAGGGTGACTCGTGCATCAAATGGTTTAAGCCACAAGTATGTATTATTTTGTTTTATTTACCTAATTCATTTCCCATGGATTATTTAGACAAGAAACTATAATTGAATGTGTTACAGTGCCCTCATCAACGTTCTGACACCAACGACTGTGGATACTATGTTTGTCGGTATATGTTGGAGACCATAACAAGTAGACAACCGTTGGTTCCCGATAAGGTGAATTGACCTTTTTCTTTTCTTCTTTGAACAATGTTATTGATCTTTATAATCCAAAACATTTTTGAGTGACACTAACTACACTGAATCGCTATAATCTGAGTTATTCGTTCTGTTCTGAGTCATGCACAGTTTTTGTTCTGTTCTGAGTCGTTTTGTTCTGAGTCATGCACAGTTATTCGTTCTGTTCTGAGTCATTATGTTCTGAGTCATGCACAATTATTCGTTCTGTTCTGAGTCGTTTGGTTATGTTCTGAGTCGTGCATACTTGTTCTGAGTCCTTCCAGATATTCTTATAATTCCCCTCTAGGGATCGATCTGCCTTCTTGAGGACCTTGTAAGAGAATTTGCTGTTGAGTATATATTTACATATATGCATTGTGTGATTACTATTGGTGGTTGCATATAGGATGGAGGAAGAAAATTCCTTCCAGCCCCATTAAAATGCTAGTTTAAGGTATAACTCTCCAGTTGTTCTGGGACTTATGGTATAAGTAGTATGTTTATCAATTGAAAATAACTTTCATCCTAATTAAAGATCACAAACAATCATTAGCGAAATTGAACTATTTAGGAGTATTGTTTGTAAGTGTGATAGACATTGCACGTCCTATATTCCTATACATGCACTCTGCCTACGAGGAGCTTTTTAGGTAATTTTGCATGCCATTGTTTTGATGAGCCCTTGTTAGTTTCTTTATCTTTGTTTCTGAAAACTATAGTTGAAGCATTTTTAGTTTAGGTATTAGGAAACTTAAAAAAAAAAAAAAAAAGTTGCCTTGTTATAAAAGTGTTCACTTTTGTGGAATGTGTGATGATGCCCCCTTTATGTCTTGAATGATTTTCCTTGGCTAATATGATTGTTAACTAAATGTTCATATGATTAATAGTCATCATTTTGTGGTATATCATTGTATTGAAATTGTAACTATGTTGGTTATCTTTTAGACCTTGTGTCATCGTCATCGTAGATGCCATTTTACGGTAATTTTGAAGGAATGGAGAATGAATTGTAGAATTTTGAATTTGTATGGGCATGGAGTGACTTTGTAACATGGCAATATGCCAATACTTATATATATATGCCGCAAGGTAGAATTGTAAGAATGATGATGGATCGCGCACATTTGCTGATCAATTTAAGAATGGATCGGACAGATGAATGTTTTGTTTGTATAGCAGCACGTGTAATGAGTTCAAACAGTACAATATTTTGTGCTAATATAATAATAAATCAAAGATAATATTTTTCTATTATTAAAAAATAATAATAATAATTTCAAAGAAACCGGTTATAGACAACACCAGTTTGCCATGTGCAACCAAAGAGCAGGATTTCTACCAAAAACTGGTCTCTTACATCATCAAAGAGACTGGTTTTTTAAATAACATGTCTTTCACATGGGTATGTTAAACGTGTTAGAAACTTATCAAAGACACCGGATTCTATTAGCAACCAGTTTCTTAGCTCCAACCTAAAAGACCGGTTTTAAAAACCGGTTTTTCTACCTAAGAGATGTGCCCGATATACACCGGTTGTAGTGCGATCTCTTTGGCTTATTTCAACCGATTTCTTTGGCCATTTTTGTTTTAGTGACTATTAATACATGTTACCACAATGGATACTTGAGATAATTGTCAAAGTCACGATTTATTCCATGTAATAATATTATTACATATTATTTTAATGACACGTTACAAATCTAACTTATCTCTTTATATACTTATTTTTATATAACGTTATACTTTAAAGTACATGGAATATTCACTACATAAAGACATGATAAAATAACGATACTTTGAGTAATATTCAAATGTTATATTAATATTCTCTATATTTGTCATTTTAATATTCACATTAGCGTTCTTAAGCATCTACTCACTATTCACTAACATGGTATATTTGTTTTATTTAAGTCTCATTCATATATTACTTTTCATGTATTATAGTTAGATTATATATTATTCTCTTTATTTTTCTTTCTACACTTGTCTTATTTCATGCTTATAGTATACATAGTTATTCTAATTTTCTTTTTTATTAATTGAATAATTTTTACTTATTTGTAATATTGTCTTTATAGTGAAAATGTTTAAATGTCATACCTTGACAAATTGGAATTTGTAGCTCTTGATATCACCGGAAAAAATTATTTGTCATGGGTGCTAGATGCTGAAATACAGCAACACCTCAAGATCAGGCTAAGACCATGATATTCCTCCGTCATTACCTCCACGAAGGGCTAAAAAATGGGTATTTAACTTTTAAAGACCCATATGTTTTTTGGAATTGTCTAAAAGAAAGATATGACCATCAAAAAACTGTTATACTCCCTAAAGCTCGTTATGATTAGTTGAATTTGAGGTTACAAGATTTTAAATCCGTTAGTGAATATAACTCAGCTATGATCAGAATAACTTCTCAATTAAAATTATGTGGTGAGAAAATTACTGATGTAGAAATGTTGGAAAAGACATACTCCACTTTTCTTGGAAATAATATTGTCCTGCAGACACAATATCGAGAAAAAAGCTTTACAAAATATTATGAATTAATATCTTTTCTTTTTGTTGCCGAGCAAAATAATGAGCTATTAATGAAAAATTATGAATCACGTCCTACTGGCTCTACTCCATTCCCTAAAGTCAAAAATAAAGACCATTCCAATTGTAGTGGTCAAGGTTGTGGTCGTGGCCAATGGCGTGGTCGTGGTCGTGGTTTTGGTGGATATAGTAGGGGTTGTGGAGGTTATTTCAAGAGTCCACATTCTCACCAGAAGTGGGAACGTAAGGATTACAAGATTGAGAAAGAGAAAAATGAGACCACTATTTGTTATCGTTGTGGAGTAAAATGTCATTGTTCTCGTGTGTGTCGGATGCCAAAACATCTTGTTGACCTTTATTAACAATCATTGAAAAAAGGAAAAAAGGTTGAGACTAATCTTGTCTTTGAAGATGACGAAGGGGATTTTGACTTTGATTTTGGTGACACAACTCATTTAGATGTTGCTGATTTTCTCACAGCCTCTGAACGGAATAATTAAACTTTACAATTTGTGTGTGTTTAGTTTAGAATAAAACTCCCGCAATTATTTATGTTAGTTGTGTGTGTGTGTGTGTGTGTGTGTGTTTTCCTTATGGTTGTAATAAGAATTTTATATGCTTTTAATTTATTCAGACATTATGACTTATTTTTGTTTTATTTTAAAATAACATGGTTATTGGCTATTTATCACCTTTAAATAATATGTTTAATTTATAACACTTTATTTTCTTTTGAAGAATATGAATACTTTTCAAGTTCAACTTGCAACACGTGGAAAAGAATTATGTCTTATTGATAGTGCAACCACTCATACTATACTTAAGAATAAAAAATATTTTTCTCGCTTGTTGATGAAAATTGCTAACGTGAACAGTATATCGGGTAGTATAGATATTATAGAAGGCTCCGAAAGAGCAAATATATTGTTGCCTTGGGGAACAAAAATTGAAATTGTTGATGCTTTATACTCCCCATTGTCTCAAAGAAATTAATTAAGTACTAAATATTTGTAGTAATGGGTATAATATAGAGACAATTTGTGAAGGAAATGATGAATTCCTTCACACCACTTGTATAATCCATGGCACAAAACATATCTTAGAAAAATTATCTACATTCTCACTAGTTTGTAGTACACTAAAATCAATGCAATTGAAGCACATTCTATTGTAAACCAGAAGTTTACTAATAATTTTGTTGTTTGGCTTGATCTGTTAGGCCATCCCAGTTCAATAATGATGCGAAAAATCATTGAAAATTCTTGTGGAAATACATTGAAGAGCCAGGAGATTCTTCATAAGGGTTTTCAATGTGTAGCTTGCTCAGAAGACAAGTTGATAATTCAGCCATCACCAGCTAAGATAAATTTTGAATCGATTAATTATCTGGAACGTATACATGGGGATATTTGTGGGCCCATACACCCCCATGAGGACCATTTAGAAATTTTATGGTGCTGATTGATGCATCAACTAGATGGTCACATGTATCTTTGTTATCAACTCGTAACCTTGCTTTTGCAAGATTACTTGCTCAATTGATTAAATTACGAGCACATTTTCCATATAATGCTATTAAGACTATTCATCTTGATAATGCTGGTGAATTCACGTCTCAAGCCTTCAATGAATATTGTATGTCCATGGGATAAATGTTGAACATCCGATAGCACATGTTCATACACAAAATGGTATGGCCGATGACATTGGTTTCGAGGAGAAATAACTTCTGGCAGATGCTACAACATGATTTCATATATATGATCCAAATTTAATTTGTTTTTTTCTGGTTTTGTATTAAGATTGGGTATTTACTGATTGTCTTCATTGTCTATATGGTTTCAGGCATGGAGTTTATGGAATGAGGACGACATTTTCTCAATGATTGATCCTGCAATTTCATAATTGACCTTGCAAGCAGAGATTTGAGGTGTATACATGTAGAACTCTTGTGTGTGCAAGAATTTCCTGAGGATAGGTCAAGTATTGTCACGGTAATTTCCATGATTGAGAGTGAAGTTACACATCTTTCTCTTCCATTACGACCTGGGTTTACTCTAAGGAGAATTCTTTCTTTGAACGGAATACAAGTATATTCTGTTCACATTTGTTGAGTGTGATCAACTGTAAGTATGACCATTGAACTATTATCTATGAAAATATTGTCAAATATCCTTTGATGATTGCAGATCTTGTTTGTTGTTTGCTTTCAGTTTTATGCTGGGAATTGTGGGTGTTAAAGTTTTCATATTAGAGTTTTCAGTTGGAGGTACAAGCACAAAACCAGCGTGCGCTGGTTTCGTGTTCTAAAACACTAGATCAATTTTGAAGGGAACTAAATTGTGTTCTAGACATCTAAATGTGGCATGTGACCTACCGTTGTGAAGCACTATGAATCTAGTTTCCATTGCAAGTTGAATCGTATCGATATGATGAGTATATCTTGAGATATGACCAAAATAGTGAGCAATGGATTGGCTAAACTTTCACAAATTTCAACGTTTCTTCACTTTTAGCTCAAATTCACCACAATAAGCTACTCCGTGACCCTTATGGATGCATAATAGACGTCATATGATGATAACTCTTGAGTTTCCATAATCTTCAACTCTTCTCTTACAATTATCCACTTTGCTTAACCTTCCTCTGAAAGCTTCCAAATAGCTATAAAACTACTTGAAATTTTAAGAAAACCACAAACGAAGCATAATAGAGCACATAATAGAAAATTCCTACAACTATTACCGAAAATGCAACCATATAGACCCAATAAGCTCTAAATATGCACTTAAAACTGCCTAAAAACCCGATATTAAAGTGGGTTATCAAATCCGGATCCGGAATTCAGGATTTCCAATTCCAATTTTCGGATATCTGGAATTTCGCAGGTTTTTCCGGAACATATATGAAATTAGATTTCTGATTTTCGAAAAATCGGATATCCAGAATTATGGATCGGAAAATTTCCTACATTCGATTTTGCACACCACTAACTGCCACCACCATCTTCTCAAAGGCTCAAACTACCACTAGCACTTTTAAATCCATAAATTCATGACAAACCCAAAATTTAAACCCAAAAATCTCAAGTAGTATACCCATTACTCAATCAAAAAAAATATATATATAAATTTGAAGCCATAATTAATCAAAACCAAATCAACAAATAAACTCAGCTAATCCTCAAAAAATCAAAATTCGCTTAAATAATGTCTATAATTAATAAAATTTGAAAAATCAAGTTCCATAATGAATTTGCTTTTGATTTTGTAAAAGCTTCAAATTTGCAAATGGAAAGGAAGGCAATGGAAGAATGGTGGTGGTGGGCTTAAAGGGTGGGTTCGAAGGGTGGTGGTACGAAGTGGGCAGAGGAAGGAAGAATATTGTGATAAAGGAATGGTGGCGGTGGGTTCGAAGGGTGGTGCATGGTGCGAGGTAGGTAGAAAAAAGAAGAAGATGGTGGAGATGGAGGAATGATAGTGGTGGGTTAGATTGGTGTTGTTGGGAAGTAGGTGGAGGGAGGAAGAAGATAGAGGAGTGGTGAGGGTGATGAAAAGATGGCAGGTATGAAGAGGATTAGTGGTGGCGGTAGGTTTAAAAGGAGGTTTCGAGTGGCAGTGGTGTGAGGTAGGTGGAGGGTGATGGTTGGTGGTAGGGGTGATGGATTGGTGGCAGGTGATGGAGATGGAGGATGATGGCAGGAGTGAAAGAGAAGGGAGAAAGATGGAGGAAAGGGAAACTAGCATTTAGGGAAACAAGTGCAAAAAAAAATGTGAACCAAACAAGTTTAAACGGAATCGAATCACTCGATTACTTGTATAATAGGTTGTAGGTCATAGGGTCAATTTGGGAAGATGGGGGTGCTGGGTGGGATTGTTGTAGAATCAAATAAAGGTGGTTTTTTTTTCTTCTAGAGGATCATCCAAAGATGATTTTTTTTTTTTGTTAATCTTTCCAATAATTTTCAAAAGTATTGTCCTAATCATAATAGCCAAATCCCTAGCATCCTATGCTAATCCTCACTCAAACTGCCCGAAGGGCTTACTTGCAACAAAAGAAGAGAAGAGAAAAACAAAACAGAGAAAAAAACTTAATAAGCTCGACTTTACCTTGTAAAACGAGTTTGAGTTTTGAAAAGCTTTACACCACACACATAAGCAACACTTAAAGACTTCATAACAAAAGAGAACGAGAAAACAACATTAATCAACAATTGAAATAAGGTTTAGATTTCTCAACAATACTATATGAAACAAGATTGAGATACAACTCCAATATACAATCGAGATTCACCATTGAGAATAACTTTCAAATTAAACATGTCACAAACCATTGAGATTAGAACCATTATCCGTTGCTATTCCATAAGAGATTGTTGTGATCGGGAAAGAGAATAGGATTAGCAGAGTAGTGCATTACCCTTTATGCTCACTAAAAACAATTCATCGCCCGACATATTTTGATAGATTCTTAAGTGTGGTCCCCCCCCCCCCCCCCA
>PYUH01004021.1:61504-112480 GCA_016808085.1 Suaeda aralocaspica
CCCAAAAAAAAAAAAAAAAAACTATGCGAATATTTCACGTAGGGAGCTATGGAGTAGATTAAAGCTTCTTACTAGGCGGATTTTTCATGCAGGGAGCCGAACAAACATATAGTAGCACAACTATGTGAATTTTCACTCAGGGAGCCGAACAAACATAATAACAATATCCCACCTAAAAACTTAGGCGCGTTTATCACATTTCGGGGCCTACAACCCAAAAAGTCCTCCTTCCCATCAAGACTAGGATTCTATATTAAAAAATGTTTACTTGTGATCATTTCGTAGTTAACTTAATCAATCAATCAATCAGAACTTTAATCCTAGAATTGAAGCCGGCTACATGAACCAAAAGTTATCATTCCATGTGGTCATCCACATAAGTTTTCCTCCTCCATCCCCTATGATCAAGAACCTCATTTTTCCGAAGATCCAAAAGTTTCATGTTCTTTCTAACCTCCTTTCCACCAAGACATTTTTCGTCTCCCCCCTACCTCGTTTGAGATATCTCTGATCCCACCTTTCCACTCGTCGTACTGGGGCTCCCTAAAGTCTATGTCTCATATAATTGTTTATAGAAATTTGAGATGAGAGAAATTTGAACTAAACTTAAGAGACATAAGAAACATCACATGAATACAAAACAAAGCATGAACGAGAACTAAGATTAGAAGCTCACCATTTTAGATAACATAAGAAAAATGTAGGCCATGAAACCAAAACATGAAAGGCATAAACAGAAAAAAGCTTTGAAACATGGACCAACACAACTTTAAATACGGACTAACAAGATTAGAAACCTGTTGAAATCCAATGAAAGCAAGATTAGAAGTTGAAAAAAAATATTGAAAATAAAACAATGTTGTGATCTAAACTTAGAAATTAAAAGTCGGTTCTAAATAAACTTAGAACTTAGGGCATGTCGACTTCATCTTCAATTAGTTCATTTCAATTCAACTCTAATCAATTCAGTTCAGCTCAGTTTAGCTTCAATTCTAAGGGCCTATCTATATTTGTTAAATACAACTGAACTGAATTGATTGGAGTTGAAGTGAACTGAACTAATTGGAGCTCAACTGAACTGAACTAAACTGGATTGAACTGAACTGAACTGAAAGTTTTTAGTATGAATCAATGATTTTTGACTATTGATTATTAATGGAGTATGATTTTTAACTATTGATTAATTATGATTATTGATTTTTAATTATGGATTATTAATGGTTTTTAACTATGGAGTAATGATATATAATTTTGGTATTAATCCACTAATAATTATGAAACAAAAAAAAACTTCATTATTGGTAGTTTATATTTTGTGAAATTAAAATCACAAATCAGTAATACATTTTCATATTTTTGCGAATGGTAATCCATTTATGTGGGATAATAATATTTTTGTGAATGATAATCCACTTATATTTTTGTTTAATTTCTTGGAAGGTAGTTTCATAATATTTTTTTGCGTGAAAAAACTAATAAATGTATATGAAACAAAAAAAGAATATGATTAATGTTTCAAAATATATTATGAACAAACTAATATGTTATGAACAACATAAAGTCAAGTCCAAAATAACACCAATAAAGATAATGCTCATCAATAATATTATGAAAAAAATAATTAAATCCAAGTAAAAATAATGATAATATTATCAACAAAATATTACGAAGTATGAAGAAAAAATATTATGTACATAATATATACATATGAACAAATAATATTAGGAACAAATATATTAGCAAAATAAAAGAAGAGCTTGATTTAACTGGACTGAACTGAACCAAACTGAACTGAACTTAAGCTGAAGTAAACAGGTTCTTATATTCTAAGTGAAATGAGTTTTAGAAACAAGATATTAAACTAATTGATTTCATATTTAAATAAACTAACTCAAAGTCAATTTATTGTTAACAAGTTTTAATAATTAATAAACTAAACTCAAATTCGATTTTAATTTAAATTATGAACTAGGGAATTGTTTAACTTAATTATTTAAAGTAGGAAATTAATAAAATCGGTTTCTAATTATATTATTTTATTATTTTTATTTTCAAAAAATAATTATTTAACTCGGATTTTTTTATTACTTTTAAAACTCACAAATTTATTTTAAAAATATATGAAATTTTGATAATAGCTCACTAATGTTTGCCAAAAAAATTTGAGATAACTATCAAATGAAAGCTTTTTTTACTTAACCCCCTAATGGTGTCATTTTGCTTTAAAATAGTTACCAAATACCAATAACATGTCAATTTTAAATACTATGTCTTAACCCAAAATATGCACAAATAACCCAATATGTTTCCCACAATGTTTCCAATTTAAGTGGAACGTCATGGTGTCATTTATGCAGGTTTTTAGTTGACATATTATGGGTATTTGGTACTTATTTCAAAGAAAAATGTCACCATTAGGTAGTTAAATAAAAAAAATCATTAAGTAGTTATTTCAAAATTTTGGATAACATTAGGTAGTTATCATCAAAATATCTTAAAATATAAAAAGGGCCGAAAATTAATTAAACAAAAAAAAGGTGGCCAAAAATTTATTTATATAAAAAGTATATAAAAAAACGCAACATAAAAACTAAGGAATAAAATCATTAAAATTCACCATTTCATACTTCACAAAATCTACCTTTTTAAACATAGATTAACAACATAAAAACTCAACAAAACTTGTCATAAATTACATGGATCTAAAAAGGATAAACAAAAACTCCTATGAGGTTTTTAAAGTCGTAGACATCAAAAACTTACCGCGAAAAATCAAGAAAGCAAACAAACACAAGAAAAAACGCTTGATAAACTTGAAGAAAATCTTCTTAAAAGCTTCGAAATTCCCCCTTTGAAATTTCGATTTTTTTATGCTTGTTTTTTGTGCTTGATTTTGAATGTTTTTGTGTATTATTTTAAGGCTGATTTTTGATGACTAAAAATGTTGATTTTTGGCTGATTTTATGCTTAAGAAAAATGGTGAAAAAGCATGAGAAAAGACATGAGAAAAGATGAGAGAAAAGAGAGGAAGAGAGAGATCAGAGGTGTAAAGGATGAGATGTGGTAGAATTAAGGGCTATTTATAAGCGTAGAAGAAGAAGATAATGAAGTGAATAGAGAGGGAGCATGGAATGGATGGTCATGGTGAGTAAAGAGAGGGGAGAAAATGAGCAATCCGGGGATTGTGCTCTCAAGTGTATATCAAGAGATATACACCTGTTTTTGCCTGATTAAAACATCAACTATTTTTTTATAGAACATTGATGATATCACAAAACAATAATGTTTTTATACAGAACAATATAGAAAACAAAACAATAAGTATAGTTTGTAGAACATTAACTGCTACAAGATATTAACCTAGGATAAAAGAACATGACTAATATATATATATATATATATATATATATATATATATGAAGCTGGTACAGAAAATTTGAAGTGTAGAATTTAGATTGCTTGAATGACAAATTGTTGCATCACCTGTTGCATTCATATACTCCTGTTGAGAAAAAAATATAAATTTAATTAGTGAAAAAATATTATAAAACGTTTATGTTATGTAATATAACAATACATGTATATAAAAAAACACAATTTATAATATAGGATAATAAAACAATAAATAATATAAGATTTATGTTGTAGTTTATATCAAACTATTATTATCAATTAAACAGTTGAATTAAACATCTTCAGTTAAAAATAAAACAGTTGATAAATTCAGAAAAACCTAATAAGACAAAAATATTGAGTATAATAGAGCATAAGCTAAACCTAGCCAAACAAAAAAATTATAAAACATCGTATCATATTTATAAAACATACAGTTGATTTCTACAAAACAAGTGTTCTATGTTAAACTTGTATAGTTTAAGTAAAACATCTGCTTTTTATAATAAAACAATTGATAAATTTATAAAAACCTAATAGAACAAATTTTTTGAGTATAATATGACATAAGCTAAACTTAACAAAACAAAAAATTTATAAAACATCATATCATATTTATTAAATATACAGTTGATCTCTAAAGAACAAATGTTCAATGTTAAACTTGTATAGTTTAAGTAAGACATCTGCATTTTATAATAAAACAAGGATAAAAAACATAAAACATAATAGAGCGTAAGCTAAAGCTAACATAACAAAAATTTTATAAAACATCGTATCATATTATAAAACATTTATGTTATGCAATAAAACAATACATGTATATAAGAAAACACAATCTATAATTTAGGATGATAAAACATTAAATAATATAAGATTTATGTTGTATTTTATATGAAATTGTAAAACATCATGCTTTTAAAACATCAAATTATATATTATAAAAATATAATTATTATTAAAACAAACACTAGAAAATTTAAAATATTATTTTGTTTTTATTATACATTAAAAGTATTACCTGTATAGATTTTTGTGCATTTGTCTTAGTTTTACTTGCACTCTTGATATTTATCTTCTCCAAAGTACTATTTGGCCTTGCTCATGAGTAACCTTTCTTTGAGATTTCAGTAAATGTCTTTTATCCACAGGAACCATTGGATGATTGTGAAGTGTGAACCATTACATGCTTCACTACAATAAGTTTTCCACTTACTAAGTCAACATCAAACTGAACACGAGTTTGACAATTAGTCCTATAATCTAGCTTATTGTAACCTTGTAAAACAAAAAATAGAAAACAAAATGTTACAAAATCTATAGAACAATACAACCTTTTGAACTTATTGAACACCTGTTATTATCAATTAAACAATTGAATTGAACATCTTCGGTTAAAAATAAAACAACGGATAAAAGCTTAAAAACCTAATAGAACAAAAATATTGAGCATAATAGAGCATCCATAAGCTAAACCTAACATAACAAAAAAATTATAAAACATCTTTTTATATCTATAAAACATACCGTTGATTTCTAAAAAACTACTTTTCTATGTTAAACTTATATAGTTTGAGTAAAACATCTTCAGTTTATAATAAAACAATCGATAAGAAACATAAAACATAACAAAACATAAATATTGAGAATAATAGAGCATAAGTTCAATCAAACTGAACAAATTTTCATAAAACATCATTTTATATTTATAAAACATATAGCTAATTTTTTTTAAAAATATATAAGTTACAATTAAACATATAACACAAAAAACTAGTGACTATTATAAAACATTAGTTCATGAAACAAATTTATATATTATTACTTGATAATTATAAATCATATAATTTATATTAAAAAAAAACTATAGAAGTATTAAATTCAACATAAAAAGTAAAATTAACTATAGCAGTATTTTATAAAACATCATTTCATATTTATAAAGCAGTATTGTAAACTTGCATAGTTTAAGTAAAACATCTTCAATTTATAATAAAACAATTTATCAAAAAACATAAAACATAACACAACAAAAATATTGAGAATAATAGAGCATAAGTTCAATCTAACATAACAGAACAGAATAAAACATCATTTCATATTTAATTTATTAAACATTACTAAATTGAACAATAGATATAATCTATAAAACATACCTTAGTTAATGAGCTCTTGTTGCATTTCTTCAATCATTCTCTATGACAAATAAAGAATCTTTGTCTAACTGCTAATTTGTCGGATCTGAAATAAGGCTTCCCTTTTCTAACTCCAAAACCATATTTGAAGCCATATTCATTGTAAATATATTATAGAAGAAAAAAAAGTGAAAAAAAAAGAGAGAAAGAAAAATCAAGCAGAAAAGAAATAATGAAACTTTTGAAACAAATGATGTTAATTTATATAAGTTGTGATTTATTAATGCAAAATAGAAAAATTAAAACTGATAAAACATTTCAATAAAATTATAATACATGATATATAAAAAAAACATGTAGTCAAATATAATAAAACATTCGAAGAACAAATTATCAATATTGAATAAAAACTATTTATAAAACAATAAATTGACAAAGAAATTTAAGTTGTAAATAAAACATATTGTCATTGAGTATATAGCATTCTGTTGCTATAGAGCACAGTAATTTGTAAATAAAACATTACATACCATAACTTTATTTTTAAAAAAATCACAAAATGCTTTGATAAATTTCATTTAAAATAAAACATTGAATAGTATTTATAGAACATGATCCTATTAAAAATAAAACATATCGAAAAAAATGTATATTGTTTGAGAGGAAACAATATAATATTTTACAAATTATAAATATCACAATAAAAATATTTGAAGTAATATTTTATGAAATTCATTAAGTGTTCTATAAGACAAATATTTGAACCATGTTTTATAGCATTAAGGAAATGCGTTATCCAAAATATATTTGAACCAATGTTTTATAATTTTGAACGAATGTTTTATCCACGTAAATCCAGGTGTATATCTCTTGATGTACACTCGAGAGCACCATCAAATCTTCAGAAAATGAGGGTTGAATATAATATTGGATTATAGGATAAAAGAAAGTTGTTAGTCCTCTTTAATGGAGGGCTTCAAAAATTATTTATAGGCAGCAATGGTCAAATTCGAGTGCTCATATTTCTAACCGCTTACAAGCTATGACTATGTTTAATGCTATATTTGTTGCTAAAGTTGTTGAATACTCAAGACGACACAAATACCTTTTGCTTTATTAATTAAACTTTTACAAATAGATATTATTTTATCACAATTATAGTGAAATTCAACATCCTATAGAGGCACTCAAAATCTTAAAAAAAAATTGCAAACATACAACTACATATAAGATCATATACAAGCCAAAATACTTGTTGAATTTTAAACATTAAACATTATACCACTAATGGAATTCCAAAATAACCCTTGATAAAATTCCTTAATTAAATCATTGTGATTAATTAGTATTTTCTCTTAATTATTTTCTTAGATACATTTTGGTTAATAATAATAATTATTAAATTAATAACTCTTGCTCATAATCTTAGACATTCGGGTACAAGAAAAATGACAAGGATATCTAACCAACCTTCGAACCAATGTCGGTAAAAGACTCCGATCATGAATGAAATGTCATTGACGTATGAAACTATTACTAACATCTCTGTAACAATTTTAATAATTGCATCAAGTCATATCCAATATTCTATAATGAAAAAACCTGCTAGTATATGGACTCTATTTCCAACAGAGTAGGCGTCTCCCCCAACTAAAGCTGCAAGTAACGGGTGCAACTTAATTGTCGAGCTATTTTGAGCTCTTTGTGATGGGAGCTATTTTGAGCTTGGCTTCAAATCTTGCTAAATCACCGAGAAGAAGTATTGTTTGATGACAACACTAAACACACCGAGGAGCTGTTATATATCATATTTTGAAAAAATTATCAAATCGTCATAATACTCGATAATTATATTGATTTAATTATCAAGAATTAATATTTCACTTTATATTTGTGCAATGTTGAGGTAATATGTTAGTAAAATAAATCAATAATATTTGATATATTATATATAATATGATATGATTTTATATAATTACATAATTATCAAATAATTTAACTTTTACAAAAGACTATTGCTTTATCACAATTATAGTAAAATTCAACATCCCGTGTAGGCACTTAAAATGTAAAATAGATGCAAACATACAACTACATACACAATTAAATACAAGTAAAAATACCCGTTAAATAATGTCAAGCTAATTATGGAACTTCAAAATCATGCTTGAGATAATTCCTTAAACTAATCGCCCTGATTGATTAGGAATTTCTCTTAATTAATTACCTACATACATACCTGGTTGTTAAACGTTAACTACCATCGCAACCCACCGACCAAGTAAACATCTCAGAGGAGCTCGCAGTGGCGGTACACCACCCACAAAATCTCCAAACTACTGAAATAGTGCCAGCGACAAACGTGCAGCCACAAATGCAGCTCCAAACCCCTTCCAATAATTATTGACCTTATAGGTAGCCAATATTTGCAATATGGCACCGCCACAGTATGCAAACCGATGACTTATACCGGCAATAAAGGATCATATTTTGAACCTCTTGCGTCAAGTTGGAACTGCATCCTTGCGTCTTCCACCTTGCGATTTAGAACTACCGACATGTACTTGTTGATTATGGTTATTTGCTCTCCTAAGTGTTACTCAGGGTCGTTTGTGGCCTAGGGCAAGTAGGACGGTTGCCCTAGGCCCCTTCCAAAAAAGTCCATACATGCTTTAGTCTAACTACCTTTGCTATTTAAAAAAAAAAAAAAATACTAATGAACTTATCTCACGCCTCAATCACTTCCAAACTTCCAATTATTTGCCTTCTCATTTTCCATAAGTTTCTCATCTTGAAATTGAAAAGATTTAGTTTTTTAATTTCAATTAAATCTCACCCCCTTATTTTTTTAAATAATAAGAAGCTAATTTTAATTAGAACCTACAAAACATCAAATCCTCTTCATGAAGATAAACTGTTAAGTTTTAGTCATATTTATCCTCGATATTAAAAGTTTTATTTGAGTTTTAGTCATCTATTGATTTTTTAGGGTGCCAAAATCTGGAAGTTGAGTCTTTAATTTTGTCAAATTTGGAAATTGGGGTTGAAGATTGAGTGGTTGTCTTCAACCTTCTTTTCCATAATTGTTGATGGACTTAATGGATGCCAATTTTGTGATTTTTTTTTTTCGATTGCCATGATATTTAGGTTTTACATCTCAAAAAATGCTCTGTACATTTGATTTTACAATTAAACCAAATTGCTTAATGTTTTTACTCAATTATTTTTTAAAATTTACATGTATTACGTACTCCCTTCGTTCCTATTTGTTTAATACATTTTGACCCGCACATATGCCAATGCACTTGTTTGACCTTAAACATCTTTTGTTGTGTATATGTAAAAATTATAATAATTGGATATCAATAATCTACTCATTGAGGCGAACCAATGATGATATTATGTTTTATATATTGAAAGTATTTCAAAAGATTCTTCCATCTTATAAATAGCGTCAAGATTCCAAACGTATCAAACACTTAGGAACGAAGGGAGTAATATTTATGATTCAAATACTTTTATTAGTGAACAATCTAAACTATAAATTTCTTTACCCAACTTATATGATAGGCTATTAGGGCCCCAATTTGTAATTTTTCCCTAGACCTCTAAAAGGATAGGAACGTGCTTGGTGTTACTCATACCAATAGCAAACACATATATTGTAAAAAGTTCTAATAATAACAATCATGAGTACTGCATATAGTCCTTTTCTAAATCAATCATGAGGGGTATTATATATTGGATCGGTTATGGGCGTTGTACTACCATCATCGATACAATACTATCAACTTCGTTGAATTGCGAATTTAAAGTTGCTGAAAGGAGGCATCAACCGCCGAAGAACAACTTTTCTTTCACAAAGTACTCATCTAGAGATTGGATTATATGATATAAAAAGGTCGATGATTAAAGTGCACCAAGTCGCAATAGGTCTAATGTTTGAAGTTGATTGCTTTAAAAGAATAACCAAAATTGTACGTTGTTCACCTATTTGAACCCCACTCAAAAATCTAATCAAAATAGGGATTTTGCTACCCGACCAGCGAGTTGCGATCCAAGAGTGAAACGCCCTGGTGGGGGTCTGGAGGGCAACGTCCCCTAGCTTTTTGAAAACCAAATCCATTGCCGAAATCTGTCGATGATAAGTTTTGATGGCCGAAATGCGCTTAAATTACTTTCTTTGATTTTTTTAAACATATTTTGTTTTATCATTTCATTATTTGACTTAATTTTATTTCATTTTTATTTATTTTATTTTATTTTAAATTTATTTTTGGAAACATAGAAAATAAATTAAGCGCACAAATATGGACAAGGATGATGAACATTCTACGATATTCTAAAAGGTTCTGTACGGAATCGTGGAACTTGAGGCTTATGGAGACGTATAAAACGGTTTATGAAAGTAGATATTGGAATTTGAATATGAAGTTCTATATACATACCCCCTGAGCATATATGCACTCATTGAACGTATATACGCCCAAAAGGGACGTATTTCATAAATATGGCAACAACTGAAAACTTCCAAAAACCCAACCATTAGTTTACGAGCGCTGGATGAGCACCCTAGTGCTCACTAGGCGCCCCTGCACTCAGGCGTCGAGTGTTACGGTGCTCATTCACTCACGTTTTCGACCTTTTGCACTATAAATGCATCCCTTGTCCAGCCATTTCCAACATCTTGAATTTCGTGCAACATACCTCGTAATTCGTGAAAATCTCTCTTATTCTCTCTCGACTTTTTGTCTCTATAATCTTCTAAACCTCCCTTAAACATAATTAATCTCTTTTAATCTCCAAAACACAATTTTATAATAATAATAATAATAATAATAATAATAATAATAAAATTATTATTATTATTATTATTATTATTATCATTATGTGCAATTACTAAATATAATATGGATCACATTATGGAGATAATTACGTCGCCATTATATCGTTGCTAGACAGTACTAATGACCTTTGGAATTGAAAGTCAAACCGAAGCTTGATTGAATGGATCCTATAAGGTCACACAAAGTGTTAGAGGATGATTATGGACAAAAGCCCATTGTGGGTTTATATATGTCAAAACAATTATTATTATTATTATTATTATTATTATTATTATTATTATTATTATTATTATTATTATTATTATTATTATTATTATTATTATTATTATTATTATTATTGTTGTTGTTGTTGTTGTTGTTGTTGTTGTTGTTGTTGTTGTTGTTGTTGCTGCTAGGGCTGAGCAAAGGTCCGGTTTGGACCTGAATTTGGACCGGACCGGACCGCCGATTCCGGTCCAGGTCCAAAAAAATTTGAGGTGCCGGTCTTCCGGTCCGGTCCGGTCCAAAACCGGGGTTTTTAGGTTCGAACCGACGGACCTGAATAATTATTAAAATTTTTTTTTTTTAAATTAATAACTAAAACTTGTAAAGTTGTAATGTAGTTGGAAGTATTTGAGTACTTTGATGTTTGTAATCGTTACTAATTAGATTGCATGTCGTTAATTTAGATCCTATGTTATTATGTTTGAAGTGTAAGTCTCTAAGATAAGTAACAACACGTCCAACAAGTCCAACCGGTCCAATAGGTTTTTTTATTAAAATTTTCAATTGAAAGAGCAAAAACAATATAAAACAGGTCCGGTCCAGGTCTGGACCGGAATAAATTCAGGTCCGGTCCAGGTCCAATTATTTTTAATTTCTGGTCCGCCGGTCCAGCCGGTCCCGGTCCGGTTTTGGACCGGTGCTCAGCCCTAGTTGTTGTTGTTGTTGATCTTGTTATTATTATTATTATTATTATTATTATTATTATTATTATTATTATTATTATTATTATTATTATTATTATTATTATTATTATTATTATTATTATAGAGCTTATTCAAGCGTTAACCAGAAGACGTTGTTTTGACCAACACACGCAAGTTACTTCAAATGAGGCCGAAATCAACAACATGTACATCTTGAGTTCTTCAATTAATTGAGTTAGTTTATGTGATTTAATTGCTTCTTAGAAATTTAACCATCTTTAATTAAGTTCATGAAATACTAATTAATTATGGTTAACTTTAAATTAAAATCAACTTTAGTGAGAAATATTAATTAGTTTGTTTTATGTGATTTTATATGCTAATTGTTTATTTTTTAATCATCCACATAAAATCCATGTTTAATTAAAAGACCGAAAAACAGGTTCTAACTAAAGTAAAGATTAGATCTTGAACAACCGGCTTAGGTACCCATGACTATTGATTAATTCTAAAGTGATCATCCAATGCATGTTATTAGAAAAATATGTGTGCATTAATTAAACCAACCTAGCAAATATTATGTTTTTTAAGGATAAACCAGAAATATGATTGTTATAATACAATATTATAATCATGAAATTACATATGAGACTAAGTACAGGCTGCTATACGGGGGGGGGGGGGGGGGGNAGGCCGCTTTACGTGGGGGGGGGGGGACATTGTGAACTACTTTGTCCTTACCCTCGTCCTCGAATCTAGAGATATGAGACTTTCATATCCTTGGGGTCAATTTGCCTTCGGGCTAGACCTAATGGGGTTTCGTGAGCTCCTGAAAAGAGCAAGGTGGCGACTTCTCCACTTGGGTTTTGAGCTTCTAGACTCACCCCCAAGCCAAGCAATCACACTATGCAAACTAACAAAGACATCCGATGTCCGTGAAAAGGGCACGTGAGCCCCCAAAGCTACGGGTCCACAGTTTGACGATTTCACTTGGGATATTCCCTTAATTTTAAGGGAGAGAATGCGAAACTCAAAAGGTCTAATAATTTCATAACTATAATATTGAATTTGTTTGTTAGGCATAATGCATGCAATTTCCATGCGAGGGTATTTGCTTTAGGATTCATGTCTCTTAAAGTATGTTCTATATTTGAGACAACTCTAGAGGATTTCTTTTGAGGAAGGTTAGGTGAACTACCTAGGACTATTCCTTAATTGAAATCCATCCCAACCATGACGTGTGACCACATGACCTATGTGACTCATAATGGATGTCCCAGTTGGATCACCACTAAGTTGTGGTGCGTATAGTTGGACACACCCTAGTCATGGAACTTTTTAGACACCTTAAGCCTTATGCATAGTTTTCTTTTCAGAACCTTAGTTAGGTACGGACTTCACCTCATGTTAGGTATGACAATGTGCCAGCTTGCATATTATGTGTATATATGATTAACTTTGACCCTAGCTTAGTTTTGCATGAACCTTGAAACATATTAGAATAAAGAGTCTTGTTTAGATCGTGGTCACTCCTTTTAGTGGTCAAATAAAGTCAATATCTTTTCATTCATATAGAGCCCCATAGGTTGCATTTCATTCAATAGTTGTAAAATTACCTTTATTGTCCAATAAAAAAAAAAGAAAAAGGAAAAAGGAAAAAACGAAAAGAAAATCAAAAGATGATAAAGTACCTCACTCATGCATTTATGTAGGACTAGAATGACCATGCTAGGTCATGCATAAATTCTAGTTCAAGGAAGTAAACCATGAGTCATTTTTCAAAATAAAAGCCTAATAAAGTCTCATGCAGGATAGAGTTGTCAACCTAACTTGGATAGGGTCGGCCATTGAATAAAGCAAAACTTATAGCCTGGGTCAAAGGACGACGTGGTTCGAAGTGTTTAACGAAGTGTACTTATTGGAAGACCATTTCGGTTCAAAGTCAAGTCATCTTTACATAGTTCTTGAAAATACTCCTTTAACAATGCCAGGCGAAGATGTTAAGGTTCAACTACAACAAATGGAAGCCAACTTGGCTAAAATGAATAAAATGTTCAAAACTCGCACCATCAAGGTGAACAACCTTGAGAAAGCAAAGACCACCATAAAAGATTTTGAAAGGATTGTGAAGTGGATCAATGACGCAGATGCCTATGTTGACCCTCTTGAGCTCGACCCAAGTTTATTTGACTCACTTCCCAAAGGATTCTCAATCGAAGACTTACCAAATTTTAAAGCAACTGACAACCCTCGTTTCTTCCTTAGGGGTTCAAGTTCTATATGGAAACAAAGAAAGTTGATCCAAAGCTTTATCCCAAAATCTTTCCATCTTATTTGGAACCTGTTTGCCAAAAGTGGTTCTTTTCCCTTCCCGAAAAGGAAACCACAACTTAGGAGGACATCATTTATGTCTTCATGACTCGCTGCAACTGCAACACTCAAGCATTGAATTCCGAACGTGAACTTAAGTTTCTCAAGCAAGAAGAGAAAGAAGGATTCACCAAGTATCTAGCTCGCTGGAGTGAAATTGTTGCTCAAATAGTAACTATTCCGTCCTAAAAAGGAGATGGTCAAAATCTTCATTTCAAATTATTTACCTATATACAAGAATCACCTTAAGTATATAGGGTTGGAAACATTTCAAGAAGTCTACCACATTGGTATTGAAATTAAAGATGACTTTATCAAGGGGCAAAAATGGAAGCATACCTACAAGAATGATTACATAAAAAGCTCTTTGCATGACGTTAAGTGGAATCTACAAGCGACTTTTGAGATCGATGGTGAAAAACAGCAACATCATGAGCAAGAGTCCATAGTCTTCTTTAGGTCGAGTCGCAGAGTCCCTCCACTTAGCTTTTATTTTACCCTTCCTTTCATACGTTCAAGTCTATATCATTAGGATTCATGTCATTTATCAAATTTTATACCTCATTTTATTATCAAGGTAGTTATTTCCATCTCAAATTCCATCCTATATTAGCTTATTTTTTGTGCTTCGGTTGACCTCACTAAAATAAAAAAAATCAAAAAAATCAATATTTTGACATGCTTGAAAAGCCTTAAACACCAAAAATTAAAACCATTTCCTTTCCTTACACCCATCATATAGCCTTTAGACAAAATTGAGTCAACCACCTTCTACCTTACCTTTATTAACCCAATCTTGGTGCGTAAGAAAAGACGTGGGTTAAAAAAAATGATAATAATAAAAAGAGGAGAATTTTGAAAGTCAGCAAGTGAAAATCAAAACTAAAGACAAATTCAAATCAAAATTAATAATCAAAGCACATCTACGCACCTAAGTTAAACCTTTGCCCTCTAACCATAGCCTACATCACAAAGCATACCAAATCTAAAACTTCAAACATGCCCCTACTCCGATGCCAAACCTCAAGACCAAAACACAAAATTCAACTTTCAAATCCAAAACAAAATTCCAACCTCATTGAGTTAAGTCCAAGTCAAACCTCAAAGTCTAAAACTCATAGCAAAAGTTCAAAGTCCCAAATACAAGTCAAACATCAAAGCCAATGTTCGAATGTCCAAAAATGTAAAATCAAAGTCTAATTACTCCTCAAATCACAATTTCAAGCCTAACACCCTCTTCAAGCATTTCCAAATCCTGGTAGGTTAAAAATCAGAAAGGGCGACCTAGGCAAAAGTTAGGGCAGAATCACTTGCACACATATTTTCACAAACTACAACAGCTCTGATTCCGTAAGGATACGTAGGTAGCCTCATCTCGAGGTCCAACCACATAAATAAATGCAAATGAGGTCATATCTATCATCATATTCATTATTATATAAGCACAACTCTTTAGTCTATAACCTGACATAAACTCGAGTTTAAACTAACATCTCTACACAAACCATATTTCTCTTCTCATCATCATCACCCATGAGTCACAAATTTGCACTACAAGAAAAATGCCTATTTGCGAAGGATTTTAAAGCAATCCGACAGAATTTAAAAAATATCATCTAAACAAAAAAAACATCACTCAAAACCCTAAGTATATAAGAGAAGATAAACACACTCTCTTCTATACCTCCATCCCCTCTTTCTTTCTTTCTCACTCTCTCTTCTCTACCATTCCATCCTCTCTTGTCACTTTTTCGAAATTTTGAATTCAATAATTATTTCGATATTTTTTTGAATTTTTCTGGATGTTAATTGGATTTTTGGGTTGTGGTGGCGGTAGTAGATGGTTGTGGTTGGGTGGCTTTGGCTTATAAGAATTGGGTTTGGCGGCGTTTTTTTTTTTTTATTTTGGGTGGTTTTGGGTTTTGGTTCTGGGTTATGGTTGGATTTGGGTTTGGATTTCTAGGTTCTGGACAGTTCTAGGTTTGGGTTTAGGTTTTGGTTCTAGGTGGTTCTAATTTCTAGGTTTGGGTTGTGGTTGGTGGGTGGTTACGGGTTCTCGGTTTTGACTTTGGGTTTTTGGGTTTGAGTGTGGATTTGGGTTGTGGTTGGTGGGGTGGTGGTTGGTGGGTTGTGTGGGTGGTTATGGGTTATGGGCTTGGTTGGTGGGGTGGTGTTGGGGATTAGTGAGTTCGGGGTGGTTATGGATTTAAGTTTCTAGGTTTGGGTTTCGGTTTTGGGTGGTTTTGGATCTAGGTTGTGGTTGGTGGGTTGTGGGTTGTGGGTTGTGGTTGGTGGGGTGCTGTGGGGGGTTGGTGGGTTTTGGGTGGTCAATAGCGGGTGGTGGTGGGGTTGTGGTTCAGTAGCGGGTGGTAGGGTGGTTGTTGCAGCCTCACCACTTTTTTATTTTTATTTTTTTTGTTTAGTTTACCGTCGGAAATTTTGTCAGAAATCAAACAACTCATTTCATCGAGAAAACATCTAGTTTACGTTGAAACTTTTCTGACGGAATTTCCCGCAAATTCTCGTTTTTCGACAAAAGAAATTCCGACGACCATTTTATGACGTAATATTCCGACAGAATTTCGGCCGTTTGTGATGGATTTCCTCCGTCATAAATGGCCTGTTTTCTTGTAGTAATGACCCATTTTGATTTTCTTAATGCAAATCTTTTCTTTCTACACCCTTTAGGGACTCTCCTATTCCTCATTTGTCATCATCATGATCTAACTCTTGCTCATTAAGTTCAACCTCATGTAGCAACAAATCATGCAGTTGTTGTCTCTCCAAGATTGGGGGTGAACATCTTCAAGAACACTACTACTACTTTTATTATTGTAAGCATGTATTATGGAAGTGGAAGAATTACACCAGGATAATTGAAGCACTTCCATGTATTCATAACTTGTAACAATATTGTATCTACATATTTTCTTAATGTATCTACATAAAATATATGTTTAACACATTATTATATGCAACAAAAAAATTGAGTTTATTATGTAGATTATTATGTCGTTAAGATTTTAATTTTTTTTTCAAGAGTTTAATAAAGTTTTTGATTTTAATTAAGATTTTAAATTTTAAGAATGGATTGTCAGGATCAGAAAGGATTGCCGGGTGTACAATGGAAGATCAGGGAATGAAATTGATTGGAATGGAATGTAATTGATCGAGATTGTAATCCCGTGAAGAGAACATACCTAAAATGGAGCAAAATGGATTGTGAGGATTAGAATGGGTTACCGGGATTAGAATGGATTGGATTTTTTTAAAATGTATTGGATTAAAACAGAATTAATTATTATTTGAACTAATCAACTTTTAGTGCAAAAAAAATGCAAAAATATATTACAATAATAAATATATAAGCGAGGCTGGTAAAATACTTTTTTGTGTACTAGGGAGCCATAAATCTATACCCAATTAGTTGAACTGTGAAAACAATTCTATAATAATAATAATAATAATAATAATAATAATAATAATAATTATTATTATTATTATTATTATTATTATTATTATTATATATTTTCTATGCTTTTGCATAGTCTCCTAAAAAAACGCTATGACGCTCATTTAAATGAATAAATTTTGTTTATGATTTTGGGTGTTTTAAAGTGTCAACTAAAATTAAAACTTTGGTTAGCTTTGGTTGTTTGATTTATGCTTTTACTTTTTAATACACATGTTTTTTGATTGAAAATTAAATGAAGCAACTAATTAGTGTTAAAGTATAAGAATATAGTGACATTGAGGTAATTAGTTGAGTTGGCTTTTTCACTGGGTACCCCTGAACTTTTGCGAAATGCACGGGGTACCCTCAATGTTTCAAGAATGCACCATGTACCCCTGTACTTCATAAAGCGCGCACCGAATATCCTTGTAAGCTGATAGCGTTAAATTGGTCGTTAATTTGAAAACTTAATGCACCATATACCCCTATACTTTTAGTAAATGCATAGAATACCCTTTAACAGTTAGTTTTTAAATGTAAGATACAAAGCTAGCCGTTATAATTACTCCTCCTTTTCCTTTATATAAACTCCATTGCTTATTTTCATCGATATACTCCCACTTTGTTCCAATCCTCCCATAGTCACTCATTCTTTCACTTTTTTATCAAGTCATCATATTTGTAAATGATATAATTGAATATGTAGCACAATCATCACATTTGTAATAGATGGGTTTGAGCTCTTAATTTTCATTTTCCTACTACATGTGCAATTGCGATTAGGAATTTCAATGTTTGACGACGAAAGATTTGAAAACATTTAGGTGTAATAAAAGAAAGTGAAAAAATGAATGTTTATGAGAGGTTTCTAACAAAATGGGAGTAAATTGCTTTAAAAAAATCAATGAATATTATAAAATAGAGAAAATGAATTATAAAAGAAGGAAAATAGCAGATAATATATAATCTCATTCTCACACTATTCCATGAGACAATATTACATATTTATACACTTGATCATAACTATGCTAGTAACTTCTCCAAGAGTATTGAAGAGGCACCATAATGTCTTGAGAGTTATATAGGAGTTAAGACAAAAGGAAGTTACAAGAGAAGGTGCAATAACACAAGATGTTACTAGAGAAGAGTAAATAATATAGGGATTACAAAGGAGTAATTACTCAAGGGGATAATGGACAGACATAATAATTTTCCATAACACTCCCCCTTGGATGTCCATTATTGAAAAGTATGTCTCGTTAAAAACTTACTAGGAAAAACCCTGTGGGACAAAAACCTAGTAGATGAAAAAGAGTACATCACTTTCATTCGTAATATGCTTTAGGATGTTGCCTCGTTAAAACCTCACCAGGAAAAGCCAATTTGGGACAAAACCATGGTTAAGGAAAAAAGAGTGCAACGCATATTTTCTCTCCCTAATTAATGCATAGCTTGAGATCTTTTATAATAATGAACCTCCTAATGTGTAGCTTCACATTTGTAGTAGAATAACTTCCAACTCTTTGACCGTTGGATTTCAACCTTCAATATGAGTCATCTTCATTTCTCCATACTCTTTAAAATAATACATATGTTGTTTTTATCTTTACTTTATATTTGTTTCAAGTTGCCATAACCATTAAACTTATGTCTTCTTCTGAAAGTCATATGAAATAACTATTGATATATAATCATATATCAATCACAATTGATATGATTTATGGCAACTCTTGATATTATCAAAACGTTATGCAATAATCTTATATAAATTTGTAACAATATTTAAGTAATTATATTCTTTACTTATGGTTCTTCTAGAACATGAGAGAATTATTCTTACCGCAAATTAATGCAAAAGTTCATCAGATCAATGAATTCAAAACTGATTATCTCTCATATACTCAAACTTCAGGTTGAGCATTGATAATTTAGTCATCAATATTCTTCGAGAGTTTGATAACAACGTCAACTTTGTAACATGCAAAACATAGAACCTATAAAGCTAGATATTTGAATTAATTGTATTTAAGTTCTTCTAGAACATTTTTAATGCATGATACATATATCACGCATGTTTTCATATGTATAATTTCATCACAAATATATTCTCATTGGAGTATAAATTTCTTCCTGTAATTTTTCATAATGTTGTAACCACAACTTATTATACTATGGACAAAACATCACTTACATCAATTATATAGAATTAGTGCACGTAATATGATCAGATAAATGTAAAATTTATACTAATAAGATTTTGAACATAAATCATATGTATAATGATTGATGCATTTAACTACTATCTACACATCGAATGAATAATGCATTTACCTACGACTCCAACATGCACATAAACTTAGGACTAAAAAATGCAAGACATTATACATTTGCGGATTTTGGAAATCGTGATTAAGATGAGGTCTTAACTAAACGTTAAACTCATATCGACATAATGTGACAATCTACAAGCAAGATTGCCCTAAAACAGGTGAAACCATAGCATAATATACAATTCACTCAATTTTATTATTTTATTTATTTATTTATTTATTTTATAATTAATTAATTTTTTTTTTGTTACCAATAACGCCTCTATTTGTTTCTATATACCTTTTTTTTTCTTTCCAAAAACTATTGCGAGCCATTATTAAAAAAAATAGTACGAAGTCACCTTTGAAGTTCAAAAGTCATACTCAACACGCGATAAATTAACAAAGTTCGCTTCAACAACTACTCTTGCGAGTCTCACGAAACGATTAACTATCATAAATTCGTCTCACAAAGCACTGAATTATACAATCAACCTTACAATCCTTACTTCCACAATCCACATACTTAATTACTCACATCCAAAACAATAAATTATGGAGTAACAATCTCTACTATGTCAATAAAATAGATTAGGAATGTTGGAAAAAGGAAGAATTAAAGAAGCTAAAGGTAATAAATAGATTGAGGAAAAACACCACATATCAATCAAGGGCGTCTAAAAGTAGTAATTCAACTATGTAGGAAAAATAAATAAATAAATGAAATCTGTATCATATCATTGTTCATGAACATAATCCATAAAGTGACAACATACGATACTACCACACATAAATCACATACCTTAAGAAGCCATATATAATTCACAAAATAATGTGTTATGTTGAAGATTAAACTATAATTTAATTCCCAGTAATAATTTATCAATAGCAAAAATTTTAAATTCACATGATAAGACATGAGATGAATATGATCAACAAACGCTTTTACAATATAGTGTACAATTGGCAAACAATCACATGATATATAAATTGTATAATATGATCAACAAATGCTTTTACAATATAGTGTACAATTGGCAAATAATCACATGAAATATAAATTGTATAATATGATCCATATTTTATATCGTGATATTTTATCATAGCTTATCATATGATATTTTATTGATCATATTGTGCGTACTTCATCATAGCTTCAGAAGACATAAATAGAACATAAGACATAAGACATGAGATAGTCATATGATTATACAATTGGCAATAATCAATTGGAATACACTTATGCATGCATGATATGCTCATAAAAGATCAATTGTTCTACGCATATGCTCATATATACAAAATAATCAATTGGTAATTAGTAGTAATTGACCGCATATAGTAATACACATAGCAAGGATAAAGTAATAAGCAAATTATTTGCAATTTGACATACATTTAGTTAATTGAAAAATTAGATTTTGTCCATGTATTTTCAATCTAACAAAAACATTCAAAACTTTACAATTTAATAAATCATATACGTACCTCAAATGCAGTGTATACATAGATTGATCAATGCAACCTAATAGCCTATTAGCCCTTACTAGAGATTCGTGCTGATAACGTATTTTAAAATAGAGAAAATGAATTATAAAAGAAGGAAAATAGTAGATAATATATAATCTCATTCTCACACATTCCATGAGACAATATTACATATTTATACACTTGATCATAACTATGCTAGTAACTTCTCCAAGAGTATTGAAGAAGCACCGTAAAATCTTGAGAGTTATATAGGAGTTAAGACAAAAGGAAGTTACAAGAGAAGGTGCAATAACACAAGATGTTACTAGAGAAAGTAAATAATATGGGGATTACAAAGGAGTAGTTACTCAGGGGGATAATGGACAGACATAATAATTTTCCATAACAATGAAGTTTATATCAAGAAAAGGAGGAATAATTAATATAGTTATTTTTGCAGCCTACATTTAAAAACTAACCTTTAAAGGTTACTATGTGTATTCACTAAAAGTATAGGGGTATATGGTGCATTAAGTTTCCAAATTAACAGCAGTTTCCAAATTAACAACCAGTTTAACGTCGTCAGCTTATAAGAGTATTCCATGCACCGTTTTTAAATTATGAGGGTACATGGTGCATTCCTAAAACATTGAGGGTACCCCATGCATTTCGCAAAAGTTCGGGGGTACCCGGTGAAAAAGTCGTAGTTGAGCAGCTTTAATTGGTTAATTAGGTTATGAATCTTACGATTTATATTTTACTATTTTGAATGTGGATAAGGATTATAGTAATTATAATATAATTAAAAATTATATGTTGAGTAACATATACTTCACATCCTAACGTCCATTGAAAATTTCTCTTCAAAAGAAAATAAAATTCACAAAAACTAGCAACTATAATAATAATAATAATAATAATAATAATAATAATAATAATAATAATAATAATAAAATTTAAGAAAATTAGTTCCAGATAATGATAATATTTCCAAGAGTTTGTTAAATTTAAAAAATTAGTTCCAGATGATGATGACATAGAAGAGAAAGAATTATACGATGATAATTGAAGTACTTTTTTTTTTTTTATATATTCAACTACTTGAAACGATATTGTATTTAGATTATTATGTAGCAAAAACGTACGACTTTTTCACGGAGTACCCCTTAACTTTTCTAGAATGCAAGGGTACCCTCGATGTTTTGGAATGCACCATGTACCTTTGTACTTTAAAACGTGCACTAAATACCCTTACAAGCTGACAACGTTGAATTGACTATTACTTTTGAAACTTACTCTTTAATAATTTTCTTTCTACGTTTTCTTTCCTTGAAGTGTATAAAAAGCTAATGTAGAAAAGTTTTAGATCCGAAGTCAAATAGTGATGCACGATCATACACAACACTAAAAAACTAACACTATACAAGCACATAAAGTATCAATCAATAACTCAATAACAAAATTCAATATTAAATCATGTTTCTAGTTTCAACTATACGGGGTAGTGATTTTGACACTCCCTAATTTAATTTCTGCACTCCCCTCCAACTTTACTTAATAGTTGATTTCGTTATAAACAATGCACCATGTACCCTTATACTTTTAGTAAATGCACATAATAACCTTTAACAGCTAATTTTTAAATGTAGTATACAAAATTAGCTGTTATAATTGCTCCTTCCTTTCCTCTATATAAACTCCATTGCATTTTTATAAATCAACATACTCTCATTTTGATAGAAAGCTCCCATAATCATTTATTTTTCGGTTTTTTTATCGGGTACCCCTAAGGTTCACCAAGTTGCATGAGGTACCTCTATACTTTAAAAATTGCACAGCACGGTGTACCCTCATTAAGTTTCAATTATACACCAAATGCCCTTTTGTTAGATTTCCATCAGTATAGCGTTAGTATGAATTTACAATTTTACCCATAATTAAATGAGACCACTAAATTTCATCATTTCCTTAATAATTATTGTGAAATTATATAATTCCCTCACTTAATAAATTAAAAAAGACAACTTTATTACTTACTCAATAATTATTGTAAATTTTTTAGTAAGATTTAGGCCCTGTTCTCCTCGTCTTATTTTTACTTATTTTCAGCAAAAATAAGTTCAGTTCAGTAAAAATAAGTTCAATTCAGCAAAAATTAGTTTCAATCCTTAATAAATTGTTAATGGTTTCGGAAAAAATAAGTTCAGTTCAGCAAAAATAAGTTCAGATAAGTAAAAATAAGTTCAGTTCAGCAAAAATAAGTCCATATCAGTAAAAATAAGTCCAGATCAGTAAAAATAAGTCCAGATCAGCAAAAATAAGACGAGGAGAACAGGGCCTTAATTGAAAGGATTACCTACCATCATCATCACCACTACACTTCACCATCGTCCCTCCATAACAATTATCACTCGAAATCTAACAAAAATATAACATTTA
The DNA here is from genome assembly GCA_016808085.1 of Suaeda aralocaspica. Lineage (NCBI taxonomy): Eukaryota > Viridiplantae > Streptophyta > Magnoliopsida > Caryophyllales > Amaranthaceae > Suaeda > Suaeda aralocaspica. The sequence goes on from PYUH01004021.1 coordinate 84,830, forward strand.
ATTTAGGGAAATCTAATAGAAGAGTGTTTGGTACATAATCAAAACTTAATAAGGGTACGAGGTGCATTTTTTAAACTATAGGGGTACCACATTTAACCTAATAAACCTAGTCGTATATTTTTTCACTTTATTTTATTATGTCTAAATGCTCTCAAATCATTCATCGTTAAACTTTGAATTTTGTTACATCAAAATTGCTAATCGCATTTGCACATGTAGTAGGAAAATGACAATTAAGAGCTCAAACTCTACCTCTATAACAAGTCCATGGTAGGACTGTTATACAGTAAGACCATCAACTATCTGTGGATTTTCTAACTATTGGGTTTATTGGTTTTTTTAATATTTTTTTTCTAAAAACCTAGTAGTCTCACCAAATAAGACCTTCTTATATGAGTTTTTATACTACCTCTAATTACAAAGGTGTTGGTTGTGCTACGTATTCATATCATTTATAAATATGATGACTTAATAAAAGAAAATAAAAAGAATGAGTGACTATGGGGGGTTGTGGCAGAGTAAGAGTATGTTGATGAAAATAAGCAATGAAGTTTGTATAGAGGAAAAGGAGGAACAATTATAACAGATAGCTTTGTAGCCTATATTTAATAAGTAGCCGTTAAAAGCTATTCTGTGCATTTATTAAAAGTATAGGGGTACATGGTGCATTAAGTTTCCAACTTCACATTGAATGTAATGTCGTCAGTCGATAAGGGTATTCCGTAAACGTTTTTAAAAGTACAGGAGTACATGGTGCATTCCTCAAACATTGACAACATCCCGTGCATTTCGCAAATGTTTAGGGGTGCCCAGTGAAAAAGCCGAAAAATATATGTTCAACACCTTATTATATGTAGCAAAAAAAGCGAAAATGTTATGTAGATTATTATGTTATTAAGATTTTAAATTTCAAGAGTTTTATTAAGATTTTAATTTTCAAGAATAAATTACCAGGATTAAAATGAATTGTCGGAATTAGACAAGATTAGAGTGGATTGCAATAAACGAGATTAGAATGAATAGTCGGCATTAAACGAGATTACAATGAATAACCCAATAATAAAATGAATAAAAATAGATCGAAATTGTAATTCCGTAAAAAGAATACACTCCTAATCTACTACCTAGGATTATTTTGTGCGAAAAAAAACCTCGAGACTTATAATCGACTTCTCAATCCCCAACTAATCAACTATGAAATGAAAAGATAAAACATGGAAAAAAAATCGATAGAAATTGAAGTGTGTACCAAATACTCCACAAACACAAGTTTTCTCAACTGAAACCCCTCAAAAAAAAAAAAAAAAAAAAAACTCTTTTTCTCCATTTTTGTCTCTAATCTCTGGTGTTTAGGGTTCTGGTTTCTTCACCTTTTCTCACTTTCTCTCTCCTCTAAAATCTTCTTCAATCATCTTCAGATAACTTTGTTCGGTAAGCATTAACCCTAACATATTTTGCATGTCAATCGATTAATTTCTCTATTTGACTTTTTTGTTTTAACTGTTTTTTCCCCGCAAATTTTACTGTCTAATTTCAATTTTTAGGGCTTGATTAAATAAATTTCTCCTGATTGTATTGTGTTTTTGAGAAATGTGCTGTTTAATTGTTTTTTCGATATTTTTGGATGTAATTTTGGAGTTTTTGTGAGCTAAAAATAATAATTAGGGTTTTTCTGAAAGTTGCGTAATTAGGGTTTTTGAGATTTGTTGGATTAAACCTATATCTCGCTTTAAAGATCCGAGTTTTTTCTATGTTTACCCGAATTGGAACATTTTTGAATTGGGTTTTTAGGGTTTTTTGTTTGGTTGTTCTTCATTGAATTAATTGTTAAATTGGAAATTTTTTTATGCGCACCACATGTTTTACATTTCGGAAAAGTCTATCTCCTTTTATGCTAAAGTTTTGATTTTTTTTTTTCTGGGGTTTGATTAATTTTTGTGGGGTTTTTGAGAAAAGTTAATTTTTTGTTGGTGTCTGTTGTTGAAGTTTGGTGAAGGTTTTTAATGGTTTGGGGATAGCTTAGTTCTTATTCTCAATATAAAGAAGCCTTTTCTCCATAACTATTTTCTTCACAATTTCTTTTTTGGATTGAATCAAAATTTGTGTGTGAGCAACTGAGCATCACCTGTTTGACTTGATTGTATGCTGAAGTTAGGATTTTAGGCCGAATGTTTGCATCAATCCCAATATTTTTAAAAAGAATTTCTTCGATCGGCTATGCCGCGTAAAAGTTGCTTTTTTTCTCCCTTTCCTCCTTTTTTTAATTTCATGATTTTATTTTTGATTGGGGGTGAGTTGAAAATTTGGGTTGAGTTAGAGTTTTCTTTGAGCAGCTGTTTTGGTGGATTGAATGTTGAATTAGTGTTTTTAAGATGTGGTAGCTAAAGTTTTAATCCCAATAGCAAGACTAAGGTGGGGTATCCTTTTTATTCATCAGATTTCGACTCCGGGTGAATTGAAGTATGGTGGCAGAATTAAAACATGCCTAAAGCATCACCAGTTTGAGTGTTTTTCTAGTTACCAGGAACCTTTTTTTCTGTTTGTATGATGGAAATGTTGAATTTAGGGGTTTGAGGTGCCTTTTTTTTGTGGCGTACTGACTTTGTATGTCAACTTTGCCTTTTCATTCATCGTTGTGCCATTTTAGCTTATCCGTGCTTCAGATCTATTTCATCTAGCTGTTATCCTTTGATATTTTGATATGTTCATCTTTTGTTATTTGCTGCATGTGTGAGTAAGTCGATTGACCTGTCTATTCTTTGTTCGTGGCTTTACAGTTGAGGGATGGAAATAAGTGGGTAGGATTACTCATTCTGAAGGGAAATAGAATGGTAAATATGGTAAAACATGAGATATAGTTGTCTCTTATTTGAAGGAATTCCAACTAGGGTTCCTCTATGCATGCTTGTGTGTATTAGTATGGCTGAGTTTCATCTCTATGACGTTATCTCTTATAATTGTTGACTGAGTGAGGTTTATCATAATTTAGTAAGTATTTGAAGCAATTGATGTAGAGTAGACTCTGTAACAGAATATCTCTTATGCTATATAGTCTGTAAAAGAGCTATGGAATGTGATTTATAGACTTGTCACACTAGTTGCTTGTGCTTGTGTAGGTCTGTTGGTGTACTTTGATGGTCTCTACTTTTACATGGTCTGTTCTAATGCTAACAAATATTAGTTGAACCCCTTCTTGTTTCAACAAGGGATATAATTAGGGCAAAAATTGTACATAATGCCTCATTGAATGGAGTGATAGATTCACGAGGGTAGTCTTTCTGTGTCAGAATTTCTATGTTGGAAAGTTAGGCTGAAATTGCATCAGCTGTGACTCTGTGACTGTCCTAGATCTCTTGTGTATATAGTGAAGTGAAAGTGCATGCCTTGGTGGAATGAGGAGCATGCATGTTATGCTCATATATTTTTGATGTTATGAAAAATTTATATTTTTTTAATTGGATCACAGAGTTGTAATTATATGCTGTAAAACTGGTTGACATAATAGGGGCAAACCATGGGTGCTGAAGCATTTTGTCAGAAATGCTTAATGATGCATATCACATATTCGCTTTGTAACAACACACTTCATTTCATGGTTTTCTTTCCCTTTACGAAACAGAACAAGGGCAATAAGGTGATTTAAGCCTAATGTGTTGCTTAGGTGCCCTAGAGGAATATTTGTTCTACACATTTCTTAGCTACTAAACTTGTACTATGTATTTGTTCTGCAGCTTCCTGTATAGCTTTGACCGTTATGTTGTATGTAAATTTAGGATGGGATATATGTAGCCAAGTGGATCAAGGCTCTAGGCTATAAATCTACCCTGGGCTGGATCAATTTATGTTGTCCTCCTAAATACGGCACCAGACTTAGTTACTAGTGTTTCTATTGTTATGTCAAGTTTATTAATGTTTTTTCATAAAGGATTCACATACATGTGGTTCTAATATTAGTATTTGTCATTTTCTCTGCAGACTGTTCTTCACCATTCATGTGAGCTTACTGCAGTGATGTATAAAATTTCTGATATGTGTTTTTGTTAGCCCAACATGTTAAACACTCTCGTGTCAGGGCAGTTAGCTTTGCCAACATTGCCAGATAGTCAGTTTAGTCAGTTGAATTCAATCAGGAGCAGAACAAACTCTTCAATGCCAGAAACATTAGAGGGAGCAGTTGAACCTTTGAATCGCAATTTCACATCAACACCTGGTAATTTGCATGGGCTGTCTGAATCCATGCCAATTAATGTAGACATGATGCCCAGTCCAAGGAAAGTGGAATTGTTGATGCCAAATAAACGGAAGGCAGTAACTGAGCCAATACCTGATAGTTGGGGTCCACAGTCGATGACTTATAACAAGAGAGTGTCTCCTGTAGGATCAAATGCTAAGGGACATAGTGTCTCACCAAATCCAAATAAAAAAACCTCTCTGAACGCATCCAGGACTAGTGCCTCTGGTAAAAAGGTGGTGCATTTGGAGTCTGCTGTGAATAAAACTCAGTCAACTGTTTCAAAGAAAAATGCTCAAGTTGAAGTGTCTCCGAGAGGCCAGTCAGAATCAAATGATTCTGTGAGGGCCAAGCTGAGGGAATCATTAGCTTCTGCATTGGCCCTAGTTTCCCAACAGCGAGAAGGTTCTTTAGATGGAAAGATCAAGAAGGAAGATGAAGTTGAAACAAATACTCAGGAGAGTCTAATAGAGCATAAGCCTTCAACTTTTAATTCAAATTCTAGAGCTGATAATGAGCCTGTAAAGGTTGAAGAGTTTGGTACTTCCAGTATTTTTATTGATGGATCTAATGATTACAAAAAAGCATCTCCGGGATTTCATTCAAGTGAAACATGCAGTGAGGAAAATCATGCATGGAACTTTATTGGCACTGAATTCCATTCTAATCCCATTTTATCTGCAGAAGATTCACTTTTTAGTGATGGTTTGTTTTTCAAAGATGAACTTTTGCAGGGGAATGGGCTTTCATGGGTTTCAGATTCTACGCATATTTCAGAACTGAATGATGTTGAAAATAACACAATGTGTGAGGTGATGAATAATGATGTAACTATTGGTGAAAATGAGAATAAGATCCTGTGTCCGGAATCTCTTGCTCAAGAAATTGAATCAGAGCTTTTCAAATTGTTTGGTGGCGTAAATAAGAAATATAAAGAAAAGGGAAGATCACTCTTGTTCAACTTGAAGGATCGTAATAACCCTGAGTTACGAGAGAGAGTTATGTCAGGTGAGATCCCTCCTGATCGTCTGTGTTCGATGACAGCGGAGGAGCTTGCTTCGAAGGAGCTTTCACAATGGCGAATTGCGAAAGCAGAAGAGCTTGATCAGATGAAAGTCCTACCTGATTCTGATGTTCATAAGAGACGTTTAGTAAAGAAAACTCACAAAGGTGAATATGAATACCAAGTCGACTTGGAGCCTGATAATGGTGCTTTGGAAGAGCCTTCTCCAAACATAATTTTGCATTCCCCAAAGCATTCAAAGGTTAATAATTATGACGCAGGACTAGCAAAATCTTTGCCATCCAAAGTCAGCCAGTATGGTAATTGTGAAATTACTATTCCTAGCGATGGCACTGATATGCAAGGATTGATGGTGGATGATATGAAAGATCTTCCTCCCATTGTATCCTTGGATGAATTTATGGAATCACTTAATAAAGAGCCACCTTTTGAAAATATACCTGTTGATTCTGAGACAACAGAAATCGATTCCAGTACAGAAACCCCAGAGGTAGCGTCCAAATCCAGGTCACATGTAGAACCTTCAAAACCATCTGTGAAGACAGATCCTCAGAAAACAGTGGAAGTGTGCATGGAAAGCAACATTACAAATGCTGATAAGAAATCTTCTGTTAGCCAGAAGGTCTTAGATACAAATACTGTTCAGTATCCCAAGCAAGAACATGTTTGGGAAGGGCTACTGCAGCTTACTCTCTCGTCCACAGCCAATTTTGTAGCCTTACATAAAAGGTTGGCTTCTTACTATGTGAACTATCTTGCTGTATCATTGTTGGTGTCTCTTTCAAAGCTGTATGTATATCCACTATCTATTGCATCACTGATAGTTAATTCTGGATGACTGAACTACTGAAGTGTTTTTATGCCCTTAAATTTTTGATGTTTTTTAATGCTGTTGACCCTTGTACATTATGGAGATGATTGTTGGCACTACTATTGTGATTGAATATGCAATTTAAAGCTATTTGATGTTTGTTTTTAGTTACCCTAAAAAACGCCAGTTCATGCTTTGCATCTAAATTTTATAAATTGGTAATGGACCTTATATCTCTTTGAGTTTGTAACTGCATGCCTGTACTGCCAGCTGCAAAGACTTCATGTGATACAACGTTATCTTCAATTGATTATCAGTCGTACATTAGAGTTTGACTTTGCTAGTTTGCTGTCCATGTTTGTGTTTGGGAGGTGATGGTTATATCATTAGCCCATTTCAGCTTTTCCAGAACTTGTGGCTGTCATCAATGTGAGGTTTTTTTAGTTCCTTATTTGTGCTTATACCTGGTATGTTTGTTCCTTTTTTTTGCTGCAGTGGTGAAAAAGCCGATACTAAAGAATGGGCTGGCTTCTTTGACATCAAAGGCCGGGTTAGGCTTGATGCATTTGATAAGTTCTTACAAGCGCTTCCTATGTCTCGGACCCGTTCAATTATGGTATATTCTTAACTCCTATTAGTTTTTCCTTAATGCCTTTGTTAGCTGGTTTCTCAGTTTAATCTCTCATTTTTGAAGTTGAAAGTTAAGGACAAGTGTGTATAAGCTTAAATTTGTAGCAATTATTAGATTGCTGGTGATAACATGCAATTTGCTAACTATGCCTGGTTAAGTTATACGTGTTCCAATTGTATCCCAGTGTCACTATCTTTCACTGTATGCCTAATCAAGGGTTTTTTCTTTTCTTTTTTTTTGTTTTTTAATTTTTTTTTCTTCTGTGAAATTATTGCCTTACAACTGCCCTAGAGAACCGCTTCTTTGATTAGGCTGATCTTGGGCATCTTTTATTAGAATGGCTGCAAAACCATTCTCCCCCATCTTTGTGTGCCCCTGTGGGGTTGTGTTGGATTTAGGTTGGTAATCAGTGAGGGCACTTAATATGTGGTGGACAAAATTGATGTCAACTGTTGAAACCATTCTTAATGTCAGAATTCATCTATGCCTTTCATATTAAAACTGATCGTTATTCTTTGATACAAATGTTTTTAGCTGTTAGTGGAGTTTAAGATTTTATGTTTGTTTTTACTTGCTAGGTATCCCATTTTGTTCTGAAGGAGGGATCCACGGATAGTGAACACTCCAGTCTTGATGAGGTACTTACTAACTGCTGGTTTTTTTTTTCCTAATTTCGGGCTATTACAATGCTTTTCCAACCCACCAGTGTATCCCTCAAGGCCATAGTGCCTTCAGATTCTATGTTTATTCAGCTAATGTTGTTTACTGTCTGTGCAGTTGGTTGATTCTTACAAAATGGATGAGCGATTGGGTTTTGCTGAGCCTGCTCCAGGAGTGGAGCTTTACTTGTGTCCCCCACGCTCAAAAACAGTTGATATGATTATCAATCATCTTCCTAAGAACTACACTGAGAAATTAAATAATATCGATGATGGTCTAATTGGAATTGTTGTATGGAGAAAAGTGCAATTAACACCATCTGTGATTTCCCCCAACTCCTCATCTCGTCAGAAATACACAACTAAAAACTACACTGGTGGCCAAAATTCTGTAAATGATATGAACAGGAATAATTTTGGTGTAGCACCCCCTAGAAGTGGTCCCCCTCCCCCAATCCTGTCTAAAGCCCCTCAGCAGGTTGAGGAAGATGATGATGATGATGTGCCTCCCGGGTTTGGCCCTTCAGGCCACCGGGATGATGATGATCTACCGGAGTTTAACTTCTCTGGTGGCTCTAGCTTGCCGAAAAATGTGTCTAATCCAAATCCCATATTGAGTCAGGGTAGAGGTTCTCATCATCATAATCTTCCTCGGGCCCAAGTCCCAGCTCGGGAGGTTGACCAAATGAGAGAATTGATTCAGAAATATGGACAAAACAATTCAAGTGGTGGTGGTGGTGGTGGTGCAATACCAACACAACGTTGGAATGATGATGATGATGATATTCCTGAATGGCAACCACAAGCTTCTCACTTGGGGCCGCCACCACCACCCCAAGCACCCCAACCTATCCGAAATCAGACAGTGGTACCACATATGACGCATTATCCATCAGTCCAGCGGCCACCTTGGCCGCCGGTTGGCCAGCCTGTTCAACCACTTCAGCCACCAATGAATGTGCAACAAGGAACATGGTGGCCTTACGGTGTTAATAATGTAGGAAGTAATGGACAGTTTAATGGGGCACCTCGACCTAGTCATTTGACTAGGGATTGGAGATCCAACAATAATAAGGGTTTTTAATTTGATTAAACCTTGTAAATATTATAGTTATTGTTTTCCCGTAGTTTTAGACTTGTTGCATCTCTAGACTTAGGTTTATGGTACAATGTATTTTCCTTTTGATGGGTTGTACTCCAGTTTTTCCCTACAATATTCATAGCTTTTTTCAGATGGTGGATACATTTTACTTCTACATTTTATATATGATTTGTTGAATTAACAATTTACTACAAAACCGTAGCTATATTGGAAACCCAATAGCGAGAATTAGGCTAGGTTAATTTAAGGGTATGTTCATGAGTTACATGAGATTGGATAGCAATCAAATAGATTGGAAAAGTTCGGAACTTATTGGAAAACTTCGAAACTTATTGGAAAAGATTAAAATTTATCGGGAAAAAATTTCATGAAGTAACATATCCTAAGGGTGTGTTTGGCAAAACTAGTTGTACTTGTCAGCGGTTAGATTTTGAGTAGTCGTGAAAAATATCTATTACAAATTAGTTGTGTAATTAGGTGTTATGTTAATCTCAAAAAACTACTTCAAACTCTACCCCAAAAGTTACTTATCAAACACTAGTATTTTTTCTTGTAGAGTTTTGACTTGGCTCAATCTCTAAAAGCTAGGCATGACAAAAGTAAGGATGATTATTGTCTTCAAGAATTATCCTTTATCAAATGCCCTATGAGAGTGGGAAAGCTACTTAGTCATTCATAATTATTCTTCCTGAGTACATAATTTGACTCCTTTTGAAGCAAAAATACACATTGGTGCCCAAACAAAAAAAAAAAAAAAAAAAAAGAAAAAAACAAATTCAATAGCATATCTTCCTTACTTTTCCTGGAGTTTTCAAAGATATGAAGATAAGAAACACGTACAACATGATCAAGATTTCTTTTATACAAGTATTACAAAGAATGTGATTCGTTATATTTGTTTCCAAATAATATAAAAGGCTTAGTGCCCAACAAATCACAGCTAAACACATTAATGATTCCATACAACAAGCGTTACTCATTCAATACATAAGCATGCATTCTCAGGGCCGATATCCTCAACAACTTATCCTCAATTGAGTCAATTGCTGGCATTGAACAACATGACCTTGTATGATCGAAACATCAGCTGTTAAAAACGCGCTTCAAGGCCTTTTTTTGTTCCGATGTCAATTTGGTAGGAAATTTGACATCAAACTTGATTCTTAGATCACCATATTTCTTTGGACCTTTTGCTATAGGCATCCCTTCTTTAGCAACAACAAGCTCATAATCCGGAGTGATCATATCTCTAACTGGTATAGAGAGTAGGCGGCCATCCAATGAGGTAAGCTTTATTGTAGTCCCACCAATGGCCTCGGCCAAAGTCACCTTGTGAGTCATGATTAAGTCGTTGCTGTCTCTTGTGAACACGTTGTGTGGCTTCTCATCAATGACAAATACTAGGTCTGCTGGAAGCTGATTCGGTTTTTCATTTCCTTTATCCGGAAATGTGATCTTTGTCCCCTTTTTCCATCCAGGTTTTACTTCAATTGAAAGTAATTCTGTTTCGGGTTTTTGAAAGCTGATTTTTGTTCAACAAACATGGATGTTTAGAATTATTAGTTAGCTAGTAGTAGCATAAGAACGGAAGTGTTGCAATCTGAAGCGAAATGACAGTTAAAAAACAGAGAAAACATAATGCAAAATAGCTTTAACAAGAAGTTAATTTGGCATATTGTTAATACTTTAACATGCTTACAGCATAGTAGTAAGAAATGCAGAGAAATAACAATCAAATGTGCTTGGTTGCTTACCCATTGGCTCCAACAACGGTTCTAGAGATCTTCATTTTACGGGTTGATCCTGAATAAAGTTCTTCAAGGGTGCAGGGCAACTTATTTTCGATAGGAGGTGGTTTTTTGGGTGTGCTAGTTGTTCCACCTTCGCTACTATATGGTCTAAAAGTATTATTTTCAGTACCACCTTCACTATATGAATATCTTTTGCCTCTTGTACCACTTGGTGGTGACCCAAATTCAAAAGGACTACTCCCAAAAAATTCAGCAAAAATGTCCTCTGCATTACGAGGGTTGAACCCACTCTTGTTGTTTCCATAGGAGGACCCTCCAGTGCCCGAAGGTGGCATATCCTTTAGGCCTTCTTCGCCATGTTGATCATAGCATTGTCTCTTTTGTTCATCGCTCAAAACCTGAAATGTTTTTTATTACTGTCTCTGATAAAGATATGTTAACATTAAATCATTTCTGCGTTCATTGATTATTGAGCTTGTATGAAAAAATAATCAGCATTATTCATATAATCTTTCAGGTCAAGCATGCTAAAAATCATGTTTCTATTTCTCCATGCCTAAGTTAAGAACCAACTAGTATATATAAATATATATATATGTTTGATACCGATGATGCTGAAATTAAGCTAGCTAGAGATACCACTATATCCGAATTTTGATCCTTTAAAAACTTAAGTTGATTATGTCTAACTTTCTATGCTAGTGATGATCTTGTTAATTTGCTAATCTCCCTTTCTTCAATCCATTATGTAACATAGCAATGTAACACACTGTCAAATGTCAGAATTCAGGAAATAAATTGAAAAAATAATACAGTCAAACTGCAAGAATGCTAGATTATCTTCTCATATTGTAACTTACCTTTCCAAAAACTAAAGAGCCTAATTAAGCATTATTGAACAAGAATAGTTCCGAACACCATGTATAAATGCAATGATACAAAACATAAAAATGCGGAATTATTTTTGTGATCATATACGACATATATATACCTGATCTATGTAATATCACAAAACCAATGCATAGTTGCATACAATGGGGCGAAAGTGGCAAATTACCCCCCTCGTACCCTATGTGCAACCACATAGAAACAAAAAAAAAAAAAAAATCAAATGAATTAATAACAAGGGGTAAAAAATTAAAAAAAAAAAACAAAAACTACCTCATAAGCTTCAGAAATTTTCTTGAATTTAGCCTCAGCTTCTTTTTTGTTATTAGGGTTCTTATCAGGATGCCATTTCATTGCCAATTTTCGATATGCTTTCTTTAAATCATCATCTGTTGCATTGGTATCTACCTGCAATAATTTGTAATAATCTACCCCCATTTTTTTCTCAATAATAACAATGGATTTGATATATAACAATCATCTATTAATCACAAATTTCTTCTAACCAACCAAAAAAAAGGAATTCTTGACTTTTTATTTTGATTTATTAAAAAAAAAAACCCACAAAAATGATGGACTGCATGCATGAATTTATCAACTATGAATAATTTATGCTTTCAAAGGGTTGACCTTTGTAATGGCCATATTACAAAAATACAAAAAAGAAAAAAATAATTGATTTATAAATTTACTATATGGTTTAATAAGAAATTGCTGACTAATTATAAAAGGAGAGGTTTAGCAGCAGGAAAATAATATGGCAACTTTTTAACAGTTTTTTTTGGACCTTAATTTTTCTGTTAATGAGGAAGATGATGATGATGATTCACCAATGTACATGCATAAAAATGGGAAAATGTTATAAAAAAATAGGTAGTTATGCCAGGTCAACATGTATGTTACAGCTAACTGGTACACCACTACTTCGCAAAAAAAAAAAAAAAAAAAAAAAAAANATTGACTACAAAATGTATATTCAACAAAAATCGTTAAATTAAAAAATAGATCTAATTTCAAAATATAATCTTATAGAACAAATATTGCATGGAACCAGTATACAGTATAAGGTACTATCTAATATGCACCCGGTGCATATTAGCTTGTGTGCACTTGGACGCGTGCAGTACAAGCGATATGCAATTTTTAGTTTTCTGTAATCGATGTTTAGTTTTTAGTAAGTAATGTTCAATTTACTAAAAGCAATGTTCATAAGCATATTACTCTTTTTTTTGGTAATATTACTTTATTTGTATTGTATTGCAGTGTTATGTGATTGTTGAATATGTTATATACTCCATCCGAGTTTTTTTTTTTTTATTAGTTACTACTTTCACTTTTTCACATCTCTCTAAACGTGACTTACAAAACTAATACTCTCTCCGTTCCCAATTAGTCGCAACGTTCCAATTCGACATGCATTTTAAGAAATAGATAGATCAGAAGGTGTAAACGAGCAAACTAACCAAAATAATTTTGACACATGCAAGAAGTAACGTAAAAGTTATTAGTGTTAATATTTTTTCAATAAATTCACTCATTTATGCTTTCAAATCTCTTCCTCAAAATGCATGTCAAAGTGGAACGTTGCGACTAATATGGAGCAGAGGAAGTATGTCGAATTTGATATAATTAAAACTCATAAAAATTATATATTTGGAAAGTATACATCGAGAAACAAGATCGATCCCATACGACTATATATACTTTTCTTTATGTTTAAAACACTAGAGTGAGTCAAAGTTAAAGCATGAATCATGTCAAAAACCCTAATTTAATAAGTAAAAAGCTACTGAGAGAGTTGATTCTTTTTCCATTTACATTCATTTCTTCAATGTTCACTTTTTAAATTTGCAGATTTATTTTTATTTTATCCAAGTGAATAATATATATTTTTTTGAGATTGCAATAATGGAAAAAACAAAGTACCAGGTGCTAAATCAATTATTCACTTTTCAATACTCTTGATATGCTATATACAGTATTCAGGTTCCAATGTTTAGTTTTTCATGTGCAATGTTCAGTCTGTCATATGCAAGGCACAATTTTGAATGAATAATGTTCGAGACCAATTTTGAGTTGAAAGTTTCAAACAAGAAAGCGAATATTTATATTATTGTTTGGGAAGTGAATATTATGAATAACATTTTGAACATTGACCATGGAAAATTGAATTTCAAGGGTTTTAAAACAAGAAAATACATATATTGAAGTATATATTTACATTATAGCTTGTGAGCTAAATATACCGAATGAAATTTTGGAAAATAACAATGCTAAAATGGACATCAAGAGTAAAATTATGAAAATTGAATGTTTTCAAACAAGAGAGCAAATATTTACATTTAGTTTGGAAAATGAATATCTATGCAGAATAGCATTCTAAACATTGACAAAACAAAGTGAACGTCAAGAGTATAATTTCGAACATTGGCCAAATAAAATTTAAAAATGAAAATACGAATATTGTCCAAAAGCTTCATTCAATATAATTCCCCATTATTTTTAATTAATCTTGTTTGCAAAACATGTAAGCAATATGTCTATTTAGAAATCTGCACACTAAGGCCCTGTTCTACTCATCTTTATTTTACTTATTTTCAGCAAAAATAAGTTCAGTTCAGTTCAGTTTCAATCCTTAATAATTTGTTAATGATTTCAGCAAAAATAAGTTCAGTTCCGCATAAATAAGTTCTAGATAAGTAAAAAGTTCAGTTCAACAAAAATAAATTCAGATAAGCAAAAGTAAATTGACGAGAACAGGGCCTAAGTGCAAAATTTCGAACCTTTAGAATTGTATCGTTAAAGTTCAGAATTTGCAATATGATTTACATGCAAATATGTGAAAATTATAACAAAACGTGTGAACATCCAAATTATATGCAACTTATGAACACTAAATGCAAAATTTTGAAAGTTCAGAATTTTATCGTTAAGGTTCAAAATTTGCAAACAAAAGGTGCGAATGAACATATAATAGTTTACGTTTTTCAACAAGAAAACAAATGTTTATATTAGTAATATGTCATATTAAAGATTTAAACATCCAGTGTAGAAATTAAATATGAACATTCATTATCTTGCATTGAATGTTCAGTTATTAATTACTCTGTTGTTTTCAGGGTATGAAAAACATTCAGGTTGTATTTGGATACCATCATTGAAATAGTTGAACTCAATTCTAAAATTTTAATTTCAATTCAAGAATTGAATTCCAGATGTTGTGTTTGGATAAATTAAAGAAATCCAAATTTGGAATTGAAATTCCAGTTCTTTGTTCGGAAAGATTTAAGAAACTCAAATTTTGGATTTCAAAACTTTATATATTTAAGAGTTAATATAAAGCCATTATAAGATTTTACAATATAACATGTCAATGTATTACAATATAGTCATTTTGCTATTCACTTCAACATTCATATGCAATATCAATTAACCTCTCGACTCATCCTCAAACACAATCCTGAAGAATCACTGCTCCTTATTTGTGTTGTTGCCCAATGAATGTGATAAATCATATGTACATTGAACAACCACAATAATAAAAAAAAAAATTAGAATAGATTATTTGAGCACATATCAAAACTCCCAATTAAACCCTAACCTTAAACCTCAAATTATCATTAGCAACACATACCAAACATAACCCTAAACCCAAAATCTAACAAATTCAAACATGAATCAATCAATAAATTGTGCAAAGTTTAACAAAACTAATAATAAAATTCGACACAAATTGAATAGGCTATTGCACACTTCTAAAAATTAATCCGACAACTCTAACTAATATAGCTAGGGAGGTAGAGATTGAATCCTCAGAGAAGCTAATAAATTCTATTACCTCTAAAAAGTAAAGATCTGCGTAAGGGGCCTTGGTCGATTTTTCTTAACTAAACGACAAAAAACTACGAAAAATGATCGGAAACACGAATTTAGACTCAAATTTAAAAAACCTAGGGCAATCGGTTCACCATAAACAATTAACAAACTCATAAAATTAAAACCAATTAATTCAGTAAAGTCCATTAAACTAGGGCTCACTAATTCTCTCGAACTTAGACTTTCTCAACACTCCTTTACCAGTTCTCGCTCGTATAAACTCGTATTGCCTGTTATTGGGTGGTCTTATTGTGGCAATCTTACCTCTCGACTTCGATTTCAACACTTACCAATCTTACAACTAAAACTGGCCATGACTTAATTGCAATCGATAAAAATCAATAATAAGAATTTAATTAGTAATTAAGAACTAATCAATTAATACTAAACTAATTCATTATCATGTTCATGGATCCCCTAAACCCTGAAAACTAAATTACTCACTCATGATATTGAAAAACAAAATAACAATCATAAAGAAATTCATAATAACAAACATAATTCAACAATAAACAAGCAATTTAATTAACATGAACAAAGTAATAGATACAATGATAAATAAAACTACACTAACTAAACCAAAGAAAAAAGAGAAAGAAATTACCCAAATAAAGGAAAGAAAGTTGAATTAATTGAATGATTGAAGGTTTGACAAAACTAATCTAAGCTAGAGAGGGAAGTAATTGGAGATAATTAGGGTTCTAAAACTAGGAATAATTATGTAAAGTAGTGTATGTTTGCCTAGAAGATCGTTCCCCATTATATAATACTAATTGGTCTATGATATAATAAATCCGCGTGATAATACGAAGCTTCAGCAAAAAGCCCAATTCTGGGTCTCCTGCGCCTGCAACGGTCAGACGCACTTTCTTCGTTGCACCTGTAGGGAGCTTCCGCTGCTTTGTGAAAGTCTGTCCAAATCTGCGCCCACATAGAACAAGTAAGAAATTGACCTATGCGTCCGCATTCGTTCCTCTGAGCAACACTTTGACAATCTTCTAACTTCATCGCTTGATTCCTTCACTCATTACTCTTAGCTTCTCCTTCCTTAGTCGTTCCTTGGCAAGCTTTCCAGTGTAAGCCCAAAATGATTTGTTTAAGCCTCCGTTGACTTTATAACTCCAATTTCATGCACCTAAACACATAAATCAAACCAACAACAGTGCATAACAACTATTGGATATAAAATTAACAAAAAATGCTCTAAAATCAACGAAAACTATCTAAACTCATCCATAACACAAATATCACCAAAAAACACTATTTGAATCAAAATGAAGCTAGAAACTCATTTTTAAGCATAAAATCGACCGAAAACGAGGGGAAAAACACTATATAAAACATGTATATCACAAATTAAAGTAAAATTAGTGAATAAAATTAAAGCAAAATTAGTAGGAAAAATCAAGCAAAATAAGTAGCAAAGTCGACCAAACATTAGCGGCAAATTGTGAGCAAAAACCAACAACTTTCAAGCAAAAATCAAGTAAAATATGTAGAAAAAACAAAAACATATTTCGAGAAAAAATCAAGCAAAAAAATAACGCAATTCAAGCATACGTTGTAGAAAAATTCGAGCAATTAGCCAAAAAATCATAAAATGGAGAAGAACATTATTTGGACAGATAATTCGAAGCAGATTCGCAACAATAATTCAAAGAATACGAGAAGAGAAAGAACGAAAAGAGAGAAAAACCAGAGGAGAAGAGAGAGAGAGAGAGAGAGAAATCGAGAAGAGTGAGAAACACAGGAGGAGAGAGAGAGAGAGAGAGAGAGAGAGAGAGAAAGAGAAAAGAGTTGAGTTGAGTTGATAATTTGGAATTGAAATTAGCCAATATTGTTAGAAACTACCTATTAAATGTCACTTTTTGTGAAATAAAATACTACCTATTAAAAACTTTCAGTTACTAAATTACCTATTATATTTATTTTGGTTTGGTAGCACTACCTTCTACTGCTTTTTTTGACTATTTTTGGGTATTAGGGCCCACAATTATAAAATTTCCCCAATTCCAGCTAGGAAATTACTAGTGTGCCCCCTCTGATCTTCAACTTTAACTCACGACAATCATTTCCTCAAAGCTCCATATTTTTTCTTTCTTCATCATCATTTTCAGTTTTTACCTTCATTTTTAAGAAAAAGTCAAAAATAAAAAATTATATAGTACATATTTCATCTCCTTTAATTCAAGATCTGCTTCAACCTTCTACTGTGTTTTGTTTTCTTTGAATCTCACAAACTGAGTTATTAGGTTGTAGTGTAAATTTGGGGGGTTTAGGTTTCTTGTATTATTAATTTGGACTTTGTATTAGAAAAACCATAACCTATGGCTTCCACTCTTGAAGAATTAAACATAATTCTATAAATATCTTCTTTGAATCCTCAATGCATCACAATAAAAAAAATAAAATAAATAAATAAATCAATTTGTTAACATTCAAAAGATTCAAATTTTATTCAATAAAAAGTTTGATAAACCCAATTTGATGATTACTAATAGTCATAAAGCAAAAAAATCAAAAGGGTTTGATGAAATTAATGATTTTGAGGCATAAACACTAATTTAATAATTTGAATAATTTGACATTTGTTTGAATAATTTGACATGTGCCAAAGCATGTCAAATTCTTGCCTAGATAACTTCAAAAGAGAAGGTTTAATAATTGCATGCCGAAGATGATGGAATATATCAAGAATCTTTTACTAAGTATAAAATTAAAAGAAGTTAAAGATCAGAGGGGGCAAATTAATAATTTTATAGTTTAAATTGGGGCAATTATATAATTGTAGGCTCGGATACCGGAAAATGGGGGGAAAAGGCGGCAGAAGGTAGTGCTACCATACCCGAATATTTATAATAGGTAGTTTAGTAACTGAAAGTTTTAAATAGAAAGTGACATTTAATAGGTAGTTTCTAACAATTTTGGCTTGAAATTATTGATGCTTTTATAGAATTTGAAATTACATTAAAATGGGCTTTTGAGAATTCGGGTAGGGAATTGGGTCATTCCAATTCCAAATGAAATGGGCCTATCCAAACAGGTCATCATTTCATTTGCTAAATCATCTAATGTTATAGATCAATATTCACATATTAGCTACGAGTCATATCCAATTAGTATATATCAACATTTAGACTATTAATTACATTCATAAAAATTACTATTAATTTTCGTGAAATCTTCATCGAGGGTTGCTTGAAATTCAACTTGATTATGTGTTTATCCAAAGGTAGTACCATCTTTATTTTGAATCTCTTGATTTTGTTGTTGATCTAAAAAAAATAGAGTGTTTTCATACTAGTAGTTATGGTATGTGTATTATGCACGTAAATATTTTATTAGCAATAACCAAAATTATTTGAAGCACATAGAACACTCTAATATGAAAGAGTTTTGGTGGGAAATTAATTAACCACATTTTGACATGTAAAGAGGGGGATGCTAAATGGTATTTACTTTAGTTAATAGTATAAATAATATTTTTAATTAGTATAAATGGACAATAATAATAATATTTTTAATTACGTACAGTAAAACAGTAATTCAAATAATTACCCTTTTTCTCTTTAAAGTTCACATATTCTATAGAACAATAAAAAAAATTCTATAAAAAAGAAAGACAAATACAATTACACACTGATGCATTAATGAGGAAAAAAAAAATAGGCATGGAATATTTGGTTTTAATTTATTTTCTTGTCATGTACTCCTTATGTTCCACAAAATTCTTGCCACTTTTCTCATATTGACCTTTCATGAATTTCACGTACTTCTACTAATATAGGCAGTCGCAAAATGACTTGTTCCTTGTAGTGTTAGTATGTAATTACGTACATTATACGATAATCGAAATAATTACCTTTTTCTTTTTTAAAAGTTGACATATTATATAGAAAAAAAATGCTTATAAAAATGAAAGACGATACAATTACACGATGATGCATTAATGAAAGAAAAAAAAATAGGCATAAAACATTTGGTTTTAATTTATTTTCTTGTCACGTACTCCCTCTGTTTCACAAAATTCATGTCACTTTTCTCATATAGACATTTCATGAATTTCATGTACTTCTACTCTATTACATTTGGGTAGGTTTTATACTTCATGTTAATTTTTTATTTGTGGTGATCCACTATATGGGGCGCATCTATACCAATTGCAACAATCATAAGCGATTTTTTAATGCAATTTATTTCTTTCTCTCTCTAATTTAAGTTGCTTTTTAGTCGCACTCTCTTTCTGCTATTAGTTTTCATTTTTTTTCTACAAATAGTAGATGGATTAAACCTTATAGAACGGAGAGGGTAGTATATTATGATATTTGATAGCCTGTCGTTGTGGCTACCAAATATAAACCATACAAGGCTCACTAGGCTATTAGCAAGGGCAAGTAAGGGTTGAATCCCATGGGAGCAAAGTTAGACACTAAGAAGTTTAAGCGTATATTAAGCTAAGTCGGACTTTACAATAATTGCAATATCGTTACTGTCACAAACATCAACACAAGAGTAACAAAAGTAAAAGGGTCTAAGGTACGGGATTCACCACACATAACCACTATGAAGGCGTGAATCTTACAATGAGCCAAGTCTAGAGGAAAACATCTAAGAGAAGTCATTCTAAAAGCCATATCTACTTTCTCAAGCTAGCATGACGAGCGGAACTATGCACACGATCTATTCTCATCACGTGAACACAAAACGACTCCTAATTAAGCACAATCACGAAGACTAGTAATGTCCTTTAACTCAAGCACCTATTATCATGGTACTTGAATCAATCAAACAAGGGGAGTCCTCACTCAACTTATCTCTCCATTTTTTGTGGAGGAACCTAGACACAACATCTATGGTACCTAGTCATAGAAATGAAAACAAGCACCCTTTATTCCAACTCTAGTCACCCCCAAGCCAAGACTATTGTACGAAGCACTAAAACAAACAGGAAGATGAGGGTTTCACCTACACCTTAGAAAAAACACTACTCAGGATACATAACTAAACCAATAACAATAATACAAACCATACTGAACAAGTTATAGCAAAGAAGTCAGTGGAACTACAAGCTATTAGAGAAAAATTAAGGGTAAGGTGAGCTCATAAAAATGAAAGAAACAGAAACTAAATAGTATAAGAGAAAGGAAAGATTACTAGAGGCCTGATTGCTTAATTATTGAAGAAGAAACATTCACTACAAACAGCTTGTTCAAGAACTTGAAGAACATCGATGGAGAAAGCCAAGAACAAATTAAGGAAGAAGATTAACTAAACTAAAATATTGACCTGAAAACTGAAAAATATTTAAACTAATAGTAAACTACTACTCTATTTTATTGCTATATATTTTTATATATATTATATCAGTAGAAGCCTTTGGTTATATAGGCAAAACCATCAACAAGTTTGAAGCACAAATGGGGAACAACTTGCTAAGACGCAAAACAGAACACGCCGGAAACAGAGGCCTAGCAGGCGGAACAATAACCAGCGACCGTTACCCCTCAGACTACACAATTGTTGTGCTTAAAAAGGGCATAACTAGACCTGACAATCGGACCGTTTGGATCGGATTTAGACCGGATGAGTTCGGACCAAATCATTTTCTGACCAATTTTCATTCGGACCATTTTCGGACCAGACTGGAACGTATTTTGTTTCAGATGAATCTCGGATCATCGTGAATTCGGACCGAATTGGATTTAGGATTATGCTTTTCGGGTCGGGTCGGTATCGGACTGAAGTCGGATCGAATGGTTTTCTGGCGGAACGTTCGGATCACTTTCGGACTAGATTGTTTTCCAGATCAGATTTTTCCCGGATCAGACTAAAACCTTAAGCCACTCTTTAATTTTATATTGAATTTCACATGGATATTCATGTAATTATGTTATATATCATTTTTATTCATATATGTAACCTTAACAATGTAATGCAGGATGGGGTACTTCATTACTTTATTCTTAACTTCTTACGCTTAATATGTACTTGACATTAATTAATTATTGCTATTTCCCTTCTTCCTTGAAAAAAATTAACTTGGTTAATTGAACTATATTTCCCTTCCCTATTTTTTTAAATAAAATGGTTAAAGACCATTGCATAGTGATGAGGCTATCGCACACCTATCAAAAATAAACCAAACCACTCTAACTAATATAGATAGGGAAGTAGGGATCAACACTACAAAAAATCGGCAAAATAGCGACGGATTTTTGCGACGGAAATAAATTCCGTCGCAAATTAAAAGTTTGGGACGAATTCCTTTTCGTCGCAAGTTTGCGATGGAATTTTGCTTGTTTGCGACGGAAATATCCGTCGCAAAAAAGTGACAAATCGAATCAAGTGACCAATTTATCCGTCGCAAAAAAGTGACAAACCAAATCAAGTGACCAATTGATTTTTGCGAAGGAATTTTGTATTTGCGAGGGAATAAGTCGTCGCAAAATTCCCTCGCAAAAAGCGACAAACCCTTTTATTAATTTGTCGCAAAAAAATTCCCTCACAAAAGCCCTTCTCCCTTCATCTTCTAATTTGCGACAAAAAACCCTTCTCCTTCGAACTCGGCGTCTTCTTGCCATCTCTGAATCTCTCACTTTCGTCTCATTTTCTCAATTCGCCATCTCTGTATCTATCAAGCAGTCTCGCCTCATTTTCTCAATTATACGGTATATAATTCGTCAATTCTGCTTAGGGGTAATTTTTCTGTATTTTTTTCTGTAATTCGTCAATTCGTCAATTTGTCACTTTCAAGTAGTCTCTAATTTCTGTAATTTTTAATTTCTGTAATTTTTAATTTAATTTTTTTTTAATTTTTAAAATGATTTTGGTTTATGGGTCTGCTGATTTTGGTTTTGCTGATTTCGTCAATAGGTTTTGTTATCGTTGATCTGTGATTCTTCATTTTTTGGATTTGCGATTTTTGTTTGTTTGTTTGAATTTGATCTGTTGAATTTATGTAATTGATCTTGTGTTTTTGATTTCTTTTGCATTTATGTTTGTTGTTTTTCTTTTTTTGGTTGATTGTGTAGTTTGTTCGTTCATTTTTGATGATTCTTGAAATAAAATTCAATTGAATTCATAATTTTTTGTTTGATAATTGAATCTGTTATTATTCTTAATGTTTAAATTAAACTTGTGTTGATTTCGTTAAACCTAATTGCCGCCTATTTAAGTGTTGATGTTGATTGACTTCTTGCAGACAAATTAATTGTCGTTATTTGTTTTTTTTTTTTTCTTTATATTTATAAGCTAATTTTTTAAAAAACAATTAAAGAGTATTTTGAGCTTCAATTATTTTCGAATGATGTAATTAAATTCTGCCTAATTGAATTCTTATTGAATGTTCATTCAAATTCGTGAAATTTTTAATTTAACAGTGTTGCATGTTTGTGGAGTATAGCTGATTTTGAGACAGAAACAGAAAAGTGATGATGCAGCTAAAAGGTTGCAGGATGAGATACAACATATTTAATCTCAGAAGGTCAATTGATACTCTATATATTTATGTTTTTTTTTTTAAATTTATTTTTCTCCAGGGGTTGATTGTAGTGGAGATCTTAAGTTCCTATATCTCTAAGAAATTCATTGATTGTTGATGGCAGGTCAATTGATACTCTATATATAGCTGTTTTTTTTATATAGTTATGTCAGGTCCTACAACGTAAGACTGAAGAAGGCATCGATGGCAACTAAAAGGCTAAAGGAACTACTGGAGTCTAGAAAGGTTGCTTCTCGGGACATCTATTAGTTGTTAGAGGAATTTAGCTTTCTCAAGGGTTGGCTTTCCGCAATGTCAGCTGTTAAATACATTACAAAAGAACAATATTTTGTTAAGTCCAAAAGTCTTGGAGATAGACCGTGAACAATGAGATTAGGTTGTGTTGAGGCTGTTTTTTGGTTGTTATGGTCTGATCAGTAGTTTTGCAGTTTGGAGTCCTGTGTAGCTGTTTTTTGTGCAGCTTTCAGGTTGGCTGAGGTTGTGGCTAGGTTCAGGTGGCTATTTTTTGTTGCCCATTTCTTAATGGGTGAAGCTGCCTAGCTGTGGGGCTGTTATGTTGAAGCAGTAGTACAGAGTCCTGTTGTGTGGGGTTAGCTGTGCTGCTGACTAGTGAAGCATGGTTTGTGTTGGACTGTGAGGACTGTTTCTGCAGACTGCAGCTATGCAGAATACGAGTAATGCAGTAGTGGAGAAGTGAAGATTGGGGAAGTTCTTAAGTCTTGTTGCTGCTTTGGTGGTGCATGGTGGAGGTTTAGGTGTGTTTTATGTTTGGTTGGCTGATTGAGGGGAAGCATTTTGCTCATAGATTTTTTGGTTTTATTTGTTTCCTTTGTTTAGGGATGTTTTTGGTGATTTTTGTATAGTTCAGTTTTTTGGGTCTACTTTGTGCAAAACTGAGTCAGTTTTGCTTAAGTAGATCTTAGGATGTAATTATTCTCCTTTTTGTTAATAAAACTGCTTACATTTTTACCAAAAAAAAAATAATTTATTATTGTTATTCATCAATTTATTATAGTATTTGTTATAATAATTTTATTTTTTTTTTCTTTTCAAAAATCGCTATTAGTATCGTTTTTTGAAATCAAACGACACTAATAGCTTTTTTTTTTATATTTAAAAAACCACTATTAGTATCGTTGATGAGGCTATCGCACACCTATCAAAAATAAACCAAACGACACTAACTAATGTAGCTAGGGAAGTAAGGATCAAATCCTCAGGGAAGCAATTGAACCCTATTAGTTCTAAAAAGCTTAAACCGTACAAAGGGCCTTGGTCGAGAAATATTGACTAACTAACTGACTACTGACTAATTACTAACTAATTACGGGAAATGACGGAGATTTAAACCAATAAATGAAGCCTAGGGTCATTCGGGTCACCAAGAACAACTAATGGATTTACTAACAAAGATCGTTCAACCTCACAATTATCGTCAAATTAGGGCTCACTAATTCTCTCGAATCTAGACTCCCTCGAAACTCATCTAGTGGCTCTCGCTCATGCCTAGACTAATTCCGCCTATTATTCAGTGGTCTCATTGTGGTATTTTTACCTCTCGGCATCAAATTCAACAATTACCAAAATTACAACTAAATCTGCGCACAACTCAATTGTAAACGAAAAACCCAATAATAGGAAATTGACTACTAATTGCGGAATTGAAACAACCTAATTTAGTTAGTCCATTAATTAATCAAGGTTTCCCTAACCCTAGAAATTAGACTACTCACTCATGATTATGAAAATTAAAGCAAGAATAACTGTAAAGTTCATAATTGAATTCATGAAATAATTAATAATTAAACTAATTAACATCAACAATTAACTAAATTAATTAGACTAAAGAAACTAAAAAGCATGAATTAACTAAAATAAAGAACAGAAGTAGAAGAATTACC
Source organism: Suaeda aralocaspica (assembly GCA_016808085.1). NCBI lineage: Eukaryota > Viridiplantae > Streptophyta > Magnoliopsida > Caryophyllales > Amaranthaceae > Suaeda > Suaeda aralocaspica. The sequence goes on from PYUH01004021.1 coordinate 109,205, forward strand.
AAATTGGAGAAACAATTGAAGACTTGAATTGAATTGAAAATTAATGTTGTGAACAAAAACCCTAATTTCCCCAATTAATTTGAGAGAAAAATATGCTTAATTCTAAAACCTAAGAGAGTAATTCTCGATTATGAAAAGCATAAGTTCTTTTTCCTAGAAAGTCGTGCCTAATGTACCCAAAGTTGGGCTTACAAAGCCTAACTACGAAGAAAATAAAAAAGAATTAAAAACTCCGGAAAATCGGCTGATGCGGGCGCATAGGAGGTTTATGCGCCCGCATCAGACCTCCAGAATGCCTCCTTGTTTGCAATCTTGGTTAAATGCGCCCGCATGTATTATTTGTGCGCCCGCATATATGCCTCAGAAGCTTGTTTCATTTTCTTTTCTTCTTATTTCTTCATGAGTTCTTTAAGACTTGTTTTCATACTTCTTGGCACGCATTTCCATGCATCTTCATTCTTATCCCGTCTAAGCTTTCCGGCTTCGTTCCGAGCCTCGGTTTCCGTGCCTGAAATTACAAAACACACCAAAACCGAGCATAATAACCGCAGATGATAAAAATCAAACTAAAAAGTTCTAAAATTGCCGGAAATCAATCAAAGTTGACGAGACACTTCAAATTAGCTAAAGAACATCAAATGAGCTAAAATCGAGCCAGAATAACAACCACTAGGCATAAAATTGACTCGAAACAAGGGGAAGAACACTATAAAAACCGCACATATCAAATTCCCCCAAGCCAAGCCTTTGCTCGTCCCGAGCAAAGATAATGAAATGACTTCTACCCCATAAAAACATATGCATCACAACTCAAGGATCCTTCCGAGTTTACTAAGATCAAAGCAAGTCAAATGCTACACATTCCTAAGCAAAAGTCAAACAAAGCCAACCGAGCAAGTTTAATGAATCGATGACTAGAATAGCTCACGGGTTGTCGCTCTACACAATTGAGCATCTAACAATGTAGCTCACCCTCACCACCCAACCATAAGAAAATGAAATGCAAATGCAATAAAGTGTTTTAAATGCAAGTTTTGAGGGGCCCAAATCCACATCTCACACCTCATGCAAGTGTTTAAAGGTATACACTCAATCCTAAAGTCGACTCGAAATGCAATTAATACTCTACGACCTTGCCAAAGGACTCTTCCACAATCAACCAAAGCATGCACATGAAGATCAAAGAGGACTTTATAGGCTTATAACGTAAGGCTAGGGTGAAGGGTGAGATAAATTTGGGATAATGTGGCTGAAAATGCGGGGTGTACGCATATAAAACATCGGAGACTCACCAACACATAATATAATAATATCAATATCTCCCATCATCCGATTCCAACCGTATCAAACCAAAATTTTAGATTTTCATTCACTTCACACCTTTATTTTCATTCAAAGCACAAATATAAACCAACTTCAAGCTTTTCATTCATCTACTTCAATTTCAACTTGTTTTTCCCCCCTTTTTTTTTTCTTTTCAATTTTTTCTTTTCTTTCCTTTCTAATTCATTACTTTTTTTTTCTTTTTTCATTTTAGTTTCACGACTCTTAATAGTTAGCCATTAAGACCAAACTATCACACGTACATAACTGGACTGCGGATCACATTCACAAACCAACATATTGTGTTTTAAAACACAATTCCAGTCATTGGTACGCAGAGCCTTAATGTGAAGCTTATAGAACCTCCTGTACATCAAAAATTCACAATTTTACCGAATCCTCCAAATACACCATCATAACAATCAACAACCACAACAAACCACAACACGACTCCCCCGATCCAAGCTTGGGCATACAATACGTTATCAAACACCGGGGCCAAAAAGGGTTGTAGTGCGGTTAAATTTTGTGAGGGATATAGGCTTAAGAAAACACAGGATCAAGGGAAAAAAAATGTTCAGCATGAAAATCCTAATAATGTATCTCGAAGCACTAACACAATTGAATGCCTCTTATCATGCGGAACATGCAACAAAACCTCAATTAAAAGTTACTAAAGTCCAAAGGCAAACCCAAGATCATAAATGCACCAGGAACTAAGCACACATGAACAAAATACAATTTAATGTAGCTTATAAGATTAGAAGTGGCTCAAATCCTCCCGCTAATATAGTTCAAGTCCAAGACCTAAGCAAGGTTAGACAGAGTTGACAAATGCAAGGAATGCTAGCAATTTAAGACTAAGTCATGCCCGACAAATCACATAAGTAAACTCATCCAAATACAAGAATCATGAAGTTTCAGAAAATTTAAGCAAATGGGTACATGAAAAGTCAAATCAACGAAAAACCGGGACGAGCAGCTAGCCAATCACAATAAGAATTCTCTTTTAAAAACTGACTACATTAAACTAGGAAAGCAGTACATTTTTTTGGTTACATGTAAACTCCCGGCCTTAAGGGACGGTACAAACCATGTAACAGTCCTACAAAAGCAGTAAAAACTACACTAGAAAGCAGAAAAAAAAAAAACTAAGGCTAAACAACTATTCCCAAAACATGCAGGTACAAGCAAAAGGGGAACGGAGTTTAGGAACATCTAACCCAATGTAAATCAACCAAAACCGTAAATTCAATATCAGAAGTCCTAGTCCTGCTCCAATTGTCATATCTGCAGGGGAAAAGAAACAAAACCAAGTCCAAAAAGAAAAATAAAAGAAAAATAAAAAAAAAACAAACTGTTTACAACTAATTACAACCTAATCAAGAGTAACTAATTACCCCCCCCCCCCCAAAGCCAAACATTGTCCCTCCGGGATACATAATCAATAAAAATGGGCTGGGATAGGAGCTTGCAGGGCGTCCTACTGCTGCCTGGGCCCGCCATAGGGTGGAGACTGGGAGTAGTAGTGGTGGAGAGGGTAGGAGGTGGGATCCACATTGGGGTCGTACTGGGGTGGCCAGTTAGGGTGGTTGGGGAATGGTTGCACGTGGCCCTGGTCAACATGATGCATGTGCTCTCTCCATTGGACCCGCTGCAGGTGATCCACATCAGTTCTGAGACCGCGGACACTATCATCTAATCTATCAAACCGATGTCCGTATTGCTCGAACCGCTGGTCAATCTGATCGAACCGCTGAGTGTTGTAGGCATGCATTTCGTCCAGGCGGTTCATCAGAGGGGTCATATCAAAGGCGCCCTGGGGAGGTGGGAGTGGCGGAGCTGGTTGTTGAGGAATGTCCTCCTGAGGGACACCCCCCGCCTGCTGCATTACTTGGGCCATTCTAAGGGCCCTCTTCTCGGCATCCGTCCTCTCAACTAGTGGGATGGGGT
>PYUH01004021.1:117185-133548 GCA_016808085.1 Suaeda aralocaspica
TAGTTAGGCTTGTAAGCCAACTTTGGGTAAATTAGGCACGGACTTTCTAGGAGAAAAAGAACTTAGCTTTCAAATCGAGAATTACTCTCTTAGGTTTTAGAATAAGCATATTTTTCTCTCCAATAAATTAATTGGGGAAATTAGGGTTTTTGTTCACAACATTAATTTCAATTCAATTCAAGTCTTCAATTGTTTCTCCAAATTGGTAATTCTTCTACTTCTGTTCTTTATTTTAGTTAATTCATGCTTTTTAGCGCTCTTAGTCTAATTAATTTTAGTTAATTGTTGATGTTAATTGTTTAATTATTAATTTTCGTGAATTTAAGTATGATTATACCAATTATTCTTGCTTTTATTTTCATAATCATGAGTGAGTAGTCTAATTTAGTAGGTTAGGGGGAAAACCTTGATTAATTAATGGGACTAACTAAATTGAGTGATTTCATTCCGCAATTAGTAGTCAATTTCCTTTATTATCGGTTTTCGTTTACAATTGAGTGTCGCATTAGTGTAATTTTGGTAATTGTTGAATTTGATGCACGAGAGGTAATAAAATACCACAATGAGACCACTGAATAAAGGAGGAATTGTCTAGGCATGAAGCGAGAGCCGCTAGTAGATGAGTTTCGGGGAGTCTAGATTCGAGAGATTTAGTGAGCCCTAATTTGACGATAATTTGTGAGGGGGGTTGAACGAATCTTTGTAGTACATATCCATTAGTTGTTCTTGGTGACCCGAATGACCCTAGGCTTCATTTATTGGTTTAAATCTCCGTCATTTCCACCGTAATTAGTTAGTAAATTAGTCAGTAGTCAGTTAGTAGTCAATATTTCCGACCAAGGCCCTTTGTACGGTTTAAGCTAATCTTTTAGACTAATAGGGGTCAATTGCTTCCCTGAAGGATTTGATATCCTTACTTCCCTACATATTAGTTATGTCGTTATGGTTTATTTTTGATAGGTGTTGCGATAGCCTCATCAAAATTTTTGGCGCCGTTGCCCGGGGGGGGGGGGGGGGGGGGGGGGGGGGCAATTTTTTTAAACTATAGTTGGTTTATACTGTCTCTTTTTATTTTCTTAGTCTCAAAGAACTATTTCAGTCTTTGGGGCTCACTCTTATCCTTGCTCGAGTTTCTATTGTGTGCAAGTTCACTAGGTTTATGACCAAAACACAAAAAAAGACCAGAGCCTGATACTTTTCATTTCCCTGAGCCCGAGCGATGTTTTGAAACGGTTGAGACGTAGTAGACGCGAATTATTCTTCCCGATCTGTGGAGGAAACTGTTTCTGACTTGTTCTCAGTTTTTCGAGTTTACCTTCATCCGCTGTTTGAAGGGTATTTAGAGTAGAGTTGAAATGGCGCCGAAGGAGAAGGACAGGGTAGAGGACCACCACCTCCCCACCGCCACCTGCGGCCCGTCATTGAGAGATATCCTTGCCTAGTACGGAGTCTAATGGCTGGAGGTTATTCAGTACTGATACCGATGCTGCTAATTTGAACTGAACGGCTCTTGTGAATATGGTTGAACGAAATCAGTTTTAGGGACATTGAAGGAGATCCGAACTTACATTACAAAATTTCCTTCAATATTGTGAACTATCAAGAAATGAACGTTTCTAAGGACTACATCAGAAGGCGCGGAGTTTCCATTTTCGTGAAGACCAAGCTAGAACCTGGTTGAACGATCTCCATTGGCTACCATATTGTTGGAGACTTAGCTCTTGCTTTTCAGAGAAGTACACCCACCACAGAGAACTCTTTATTGAGGAGCCAAATTACTAATTTCAATCAGGAGACAATGAGTCACTATATGATGCTTGGGAATGGTTACGGAGTTATTGAGAATGTGTCCTCATCATGGGCTTGAGAAATGGTTTTCTAGGTCAATCATTCTACAATGGGTTGGTAATGAGAGTAGGGCTTTGCTAGATTCTGCTGCTATGGTCGATTTATGACCAAGAAGTCAACGCTGCGTATGAACTGATTGATGAAATTGCCACTCATAATTCACGTTTGGTAACTTTAGAGGGCATTCCAAGAAGGGTGGGAAACATGTAGTTGATGATAAATAGAGAATTTAGCTGCACAGAAATGCCATAAGTCAGAAGCTTGATAAGTTGTACTACAGCTCCTCCACCATCACCTGTAGCTGCACTTTAGGGATGCACTGACCTTTCTGTGATCATGTGGTTCGTTCGGTCATAATCCCAGTCTTGTACTAGTTCATAGAGGCACAGTATGTGCTTTTCAGCCTACAAGAACAATCCATATTCAATACATACAATCCGGGCTGGAAGATCACCCATACTTTCTTCCAAGAACAACAGCAATGTCGCAGAATCCTCAGCAAGCCATCCCACCTCGCAGGCACCTAGCAGATGCAGAGATAGATATTACCCACACCCACCAGGTTTCAGCAGGCCACCACTACCAGCACCGCCATGCCACCTCAACACTAGTGTGAGAATCTGGAGTTGAAGAATATGATGTTGCAAATGCAGAAAAATATGGAGGCGATGCAGGCTCATAACAAGCACTGGAACTCAGATAGCTCCAGATTGAGCAATCAAAGCTCAAAGGCACCAGGCCACCTTCCATCACAACCACAACCCCAGCATCACAGGCATCACAGAATCCCCCGAGGACCATGTCAATGCCATCACCTTGGAGTGGAGCTGCTTGAAGGCCCGAAAATGCTACTGATGTTAATTCTGATGTTCAGGTGGAGGCTAATGAGAAGACCAATGATGAGGTGATTTGAAGACTTAGATACAGTCCGATAAGGAGGCTTGGCACCTAAGGAGAAGTAAGATGACACCGATTGACAACTATCCCGAAGCCACAGTTAGGTTGCCCTTCCGAACGGGTGACCAGGAATAAGAGATAACCATTTCAGTAAATTTTTTAGCTATTGTAGAGAATCTGCAGTTACTGTTCCATTTACTGATTTGTGACACTCACGTTCCTACTTACACTAAGTTCTTGAAAGAATTTTGAGCAGGAAACGCGAATTGAATGTGGTGAGACCGTAGCACTTACGGAGGAGTGCAGTGCCATACTGCAAAACAAGTCACCACCGAAATTAAGGACCCAGGAAGTTTTTCTGATATTCCCTGTAACATGGCCCCCTGCTATGACAAAGCCCTTTCATGTGATTTAGGAGCCAGATGTTAGGTTATGATGCACTTCTATTGTAAAGAAGCTTGATATGCGGGTACTTAAAGGTTACTACAGACTTTGAGATGGCAGATAGGAAGTGAAATACCCTAAAGGTTTTGAGGATAGTCCGGGAGAGTAGCGGGAAACTTTTCTTACCTGTTGATTTTGTCGTGTTAGATAGGATGAGGATCACACATCCCAATATTCTTGGTAGACCTTTCTACAACTGAGGTGTGTTATCGATGTCAAAAATGGTTTAGTAGTTTGACTTGTCGTGGAGATGATAAAGTTACCTTAATCTTAATGCTGCTCTTAAGAGTCCAATGATGGAACAATCATGTTATGCTATCGATGTCATTGATGAGATTGATTTTGATGATATTCCTCATCTACTACAAAAGATCTTTGGAGGCTATTGTTTGTCTTGATGTTGATGCAGTGAAAGTACAATCGATGCTGATGCTTTAGTCCAGGATCTTACTGGTGAGGAATTGAACTCAGGAAGAGAGCCGGAGATTTATTGAGTTACCTCAAGAGGTTGTTCCTGTTAAAGAGGTAACCCACCTGAGATGAAACCCCTCCCCTCTCACTTGAAATAGCTTTTCCGATGATAAGAAGGTGTACCCCGTCATTGTTAGTGCTTCTCTTAATGATAATCATTAAATAAACTTTTGTGTACTAAAGCTCATAAAGAAAGCTATTGGCTATACTATGTTGATTTGACCGGTAGTAGTCCTGATTTTGTATGCATAGAATTCATTTAGAAGAAGGTCACAAACTTGTATCCAGGGTCAAGGACGTTTGAATCCTAACATGCAGGAGGGTAGTGAAGAAGGAAGGCCTTAAACTTCTAGATGCAGGTATATTTAACCGGCTTGCTGATTCCCATGGGTAAGTCCCGTACAGGTAGTCACTGAAGAAGGAGGGACAACTGTTGTTCATAATGAAAAAAATGAATGCTAATCCCTACTAGAGTGTACAGGATGGAGGATGTGTATTGATTACGGAGAATGAATGTTTGCCAACTAAAAAAGGACCATTTCCCCCTGCCTTTTATTGAGTTCAATGTTGGAAAATGGTTAAAAAAAGTATTTGTTATACTCGAGGAATTCGGGTTTCTTTCGATTTCCATCCCTCTGATGATAGCGGAGGGGAGAGGGGGAGGGAGGAAAAACGATTTACACATGTTTTACTGACTTGTGCATATACGATAGGAGTGCCTTTTGGATTATGTATGCACCTGACCACTTTAAACGTTGCATGATGAGCATTTTTTCGTATTATAGAGTCTATTATGGAAAGTCGTCATGGATGATTTTGGTTTATCGGCTGATTTTGATTATGTTTGACTAACTGACAAAGGTTCCGAAGAACTGTGAACAGGTGAATTCTGGTTTTTAAATTGGGGAAAAGTGTCATTTTCATGGTCAATGAGAAGTAGTAGTGTTTGGGACATTTGGTCTCAGAACGTGGCACTGAGGTGGATAAGGCGAAAAATACACGGTAATGAGCAACGGTCAAATCCAGTAAATAAAACTAAGGGGGTAGAAGGTTTTTGGGTCATGTGGTTTTATCGCAAGGTTTATTAAGGATTTTTAAATTGCGAAACCCATTAACTCAATTGCTGCACTAAAAGATGCTGAATTCAAAGTCACGTGACGAGTGTCTTGAGTCCTTTATATTGATCAAAACGCACTAATTTCGGGCACCCATTATACAGTTCCCTGATTGGAAATTTACTTTGAATAATGGTGATGCAGTGATTGCTGGTTGGTGCGGTTTTAGGTCAAAGAAAGGTAAAGTCTTGAACGCTATGTATTATGCCAGTAAGATTTAGAGAAGCTCAAGTTGTTAATTATGCCACCACGGAAAAAGGCAGCTGCTTGCTATAGTTTATGCCTTAGATAATTCGTGCTCACTCTTGTAGGTTCGGAAAGTTATTGTTTATACTGACCATGCAAGCTCACAATTATCGTCAAATTAGGGCTCACTAATTCTCTCGAATCTAGACTCCCTCGAAACTCATCTAGCGGCTCTCGCTCATGCCTAGACTAATTCCTCCTATTATTCAGTGGTCTCATTGTGGTATTTTTACCTCTCGGCATCAAATTCAACAATTACCAAAATTACAACTAAAACTGCGCACAACTCAATTGTAAACGAAAAACCCAATAATAGGAAATTGACTACTAATTGCGGAATTGAAACAACCTAATTTAGTTAGTCCATTAATTAATCAAGGTTTCCCTAACCCTAGAAATTAGACTACTCACTCATGATTATGAAAATTAAAGCAAGAATAATTGTAAAGTTCATAATTAAATTCACGAAATAATTAATAATTAAACTAATTAACATCAACAATTAACTAAATTAATTAGACTAAAGAGACTAAAAAGCATGAATTAACTAAAATAAAGAACAGAAGTAGAAGAATTACCAAATTGGAGAAACAATTGAAGACTTGAATTGAATTGAAAATTAATGTTGTGAACAAAAACCCTAATTTCCCCAATTAATTTGAGAGAAAAATATGCTTAATTCTAAAACCTAAGAGAGTAATTCTCGATTATGAAAAGCATAAGTTCTTTTTCCTAGAAAGTCGTGCCTAATGTACCCAAAGTTGGGCTTACAAAGCCTAACTACGAAGAAAATAAAAAAGAATTAAAAACTCTGGAAAATCGGCTGATGTGGGCGCATAGGAGGTTTATGCACCCGCATCAGACCTCCAGAATGCCTCCTTGTTTGCAATCTTGGTTAAATGCGCCCGCATGTATTATTTGTGCGCCCGCATATATGCCTCAAAAGCTTGTTTCATTTTCTTTTCTTCTTATTTCTTCATGAGTTCTTTAAGACTTGTTTTCATACTTCTTGGCACGCATTTCCATGCATCTTCATTCTTATCCCGTCTAAGCTTTCCGGATTCGTTCCGAGCCTCGGTTTCCGTGCCTGAAATTACAAAACACACCAAAACCGAGCATAACAACCGCAGATGATAAAAATCAAACAAAAAAGCTCTAAAATTGCCGGAAATCAATCAAAGTTGACGAGACATTTCAAATTAGCTAAAGAACATCAAATGAGCTAAAATCGAGCCAGAATAACAACCACTAGGCATAAAATTGACTCGAAACAAGGGGAAGAACACTATAAAAACCGCACATATCAATTGTTTTTGTAAAAAAAACGATATTAATAGACTGTCTATTGGTATCGTTTTTGTAAAACGATACAAATAGGTCATAAAAAACGATACTAATAAGCTAGTTTTCTACTAGTGTTTCCGTTGCAAATTTGCGAGGGAATTTTTTGTCGCAAATTTGCGAGGGAATTTTCCGTCGCAAATTTGCGAGGGAATTTTCCGTCGCAAATTTGCGAGGGAATTTTCTGTCGCAAACTTCAACAGTTCTGTCGCAAATTTCCAAATTTGCGACAAAAATTTTAGCGACGGACGATTTGCGACGGAATTCCGTCGCAAATGGGATTTTGCGACGGACTTTTTCATTTTTGCGACGGAATTTGTCCGTCGCAAAATCGTTGTTATCTTGTAGTGCGAATCCACAGGGAAGCAATTAAACCTATTAGTTCTAAAATGTTTAGACTGTATAAAGGCCTTTGAGTGCGAATTATGACCATGAAATTAACTAGAATTAGAACTGAATCGACTAAGGGAATGAAATAATGACTAAGCCTAGGACATCGGTTCACCACAGATTAACAAATGAAATGCACATAAATAATTAATAGATTATCAATTTCCTTGAATTAAGGTCCACTAATTCTCTCGAATCTAGTCCCCTTCAAAACTCCTCTAATGGCTCTCGCTCACTTAGACTCGTTTTGCCTATTGTCCTTATGATCTAATTGTGGTAATCTTACCTCTCGGCATCGATTTCAACAATAATATCAAACTAACAATTAAACCTGGCCAGTATTTAACTGGAAGCAATAAAAGTTGACAACAGGAATTCAAGTACATTAATAGTCAAACTGATATTTATGAGCAAAACATCAAAAATCAACCCATGGATCCCCTAGTCCTAGAAAAGGAACTACTCACTCATAATTCAAAGGACAAAAACTAAATCAATGAAAGAAATTAAAGTCCTAAACATGATTAAACTAAACAGACCAACAATAATTAAGAAAATAAAATCTAACATAAAACTACTAAAATTAAGAGCATAAATCAAAGCTAATAATAAACAATAATAAAGAACAATAATTGAGATTGAATGAAACCTGAATATTATTGATTGAATGATTGACAAGAATTCCACACTTAGAGAGAAATTAAGAGTAAACTAGGGTTTGTAAGTGTAAAAAGTGTAAATGACAAATTAGGAGACTAAACATTAAGTACTAAGCCTAACACGAAGAAAATCACGCGAAACATCGCCTGTGGAGCCACCCGCTCGGAGGGGTCCAGGTGTGCAGCTCTTACCCGGGCGGTCGGACTCGATCCGGGCGAGCAGCCTTGCCTTGGCTCGTTTCGTTCTTCCTTAATTACTTCTTTAATTCTTCATTTAGCACTCCTAATCTTCAGTAAAGCTTCGCAAATGACTTCAATTGTTCACTAACTTCTTCAAGTGCTTCAAAAGGCTCGGAAAACAATGATAAATCATCGATTCCTGTAAAATCTTATAAAAAGCACAACAAACACTCGAAATAGCAAGAGTTAGTAGAAATGGCTCAAAAGAGCCGTATTAGAGCTGAAAATCAATCGGGATCGGAGGTAAAATACATGTCAAATATCAACTTATCAAACTCCCCCAAGCCAAACCTTTGCTTGTCCTCAATCAAACAACTAAGCAAATAGTGACATCACCCCTTTTTAACTTTGCAAAAACAAGATTAACTCAACCAATCCCATGTATGCAAGTTCCTCAATCAACCCATCAAAATCCCTTGACCGCCATCCACTTAGATCAAAATCAATATGCCAACCATGTAAGAAATAGAAGTCGATGACTAGAGTAGCTCACTCAGTGTCACTCCACACATAAAATTGAGCATAAATAATGAAACTCACCCTTAATCCCAAATAAGTATGCAAATGCAATAAGTGTTTGAATGCAAAATTTGAGAATCCCAACCCATATCTCACACCTCATGCAAGTGTTTTAAGGCTAGTCACTCAATCCTAGTATGGAAGTCGACTCGAAATGCAAGTAATACTCCCTAGCTTTGGCAATTGACTCACTTCACAAGAACTAAAAACATGCACATGCCGATCAAAAAGGTCTTTATAAGCTTGTAACGTGGCTAGGGTGATGGGTAGGATAGAATTTGGGATAATGTGGTGGTAAATGCGGGCTATACGCATGTAACAATCAAAGATCATATTTAACATCTCCAACATCAAATCAATTCACATAGAATCACATCACACCATAAAACTTTACAATTCAACTACTCCAAATATCACAAGCTTTTCTTCTTCAACATCTTTCAATTATTTATTTTTCAACTCTTTTTTCCGTTCTTTTTTTCATTTTTTTCATTTCATTTTTTTTCAACTTTCAAGATTTTTTTCAATTTAGGCTCACGACTCTTAATGATATGTTAAAGACAAAAGTCATCACACATACATAACTAGGCCAATAAAAGATGTATAATATTTTAATTCTTTATTAGAATCTAGCCTAGACATTGATATGCAGAGCCTTAATGTGAGACCCATTATTAAACTTTTAACAACAACCATTCACAATTTTTTTCAATCCTCCAAAACCTCCAACAAATGCAAAACAACAACAAAACAACTCCTCAACTCCCCCAAGCCAAGCTTGGGCATATATCAACTAATTAGAACAAGGCCAAATAGGGTTGTAATGTGGCTAAAATGCAAATGAAGGGTAAATAGATCAAAATAAGGACCAAGGGAAAAATTTGTGAAGGAATGCCTAAAATCTGAAAGCTCCTAAAAGAAATGAGTGCCTTTTATCATTCGCGACATGTAACACACCAAAGCCAAGCTACTAGAGTCAAAAGCCAAAACATGGATCATACATGCACCAAGAACTAAGCACACATGAAAAGAAATAAGCATAAAATAATGTATGCGGCTCAAATCCTCCCGTTAACACAGTTCAAGCCTCTACTCTACACATGGCCATAATGGCAAGATTAGAAACTGTTTCAAGCGAAGTCAAGTTCAAGTCCAAGTTGGCAATTCCCAAAACATAACTCATCACATGCCCAAATCAATCAAAAACATTTTTAAATAAAATGCGGGGCACAGGGAAGTCATCATTCAATCATTCAGTAATTCTTAAATCAAGAAAAGACTCAATTCATTCAAACCATTCAATCTATAAAACAATAAAAACTAAACTAGGAAAGCAGTACAAATTTTTTGGTCATATGTAAACTCCTACTTTTAGCAAGTAGTACAAACCATATGACTATCCTAAGTAAGCAATAAAACTATACTAATAAAGCAATAAATCATACCTCCCCCAAGCCGGACTCAACAATGTCCTCAATGTTGGAAGGGAGTAAAGTGAGAGAGAAGAGAAATGGTGAATGGGGTTAGGGGGTCATGAGGGTGGAATATGATGTATATGGGTAAGAGGATGAAGTTGTGTAAGGATAAGAAAAGGGCGTGTATGGCAGACGATATTGCGTGTAGCATACATGGATCGAAATTTGACCACCTCTCACTGTTTCGACCATATCTCACAAAATAAAATTTGGATTAACACGATTCTTATTTCATTGGAAAGTAAACTTAAATAGCTTTCCAACGATAGGTGACGCCCCGTGGAACGTCCTAGAGAAGAAGTTATGATCATTTGAAAATGATCCTATGAAACTGCCGCGGACAAGTCTATTCGCCCGATCAGGCGGGTTTCGCCCGACTGCCCGGGCGAAATTTTCGCCTTTATAATTCATGCCTTCTTCACTCGTCCCGTGCACCCAACTGGGCGAATTTTGCCCGAGTGCTTGGGCGAAGCCCGAGGTGGCACGGGTGCTTCAATTCCTTGCAAATTTTCACCTTAGCAACGTTTTGAGACCTGTACTCATAAACCGAACTTGACCAAAATCATTAGTACCCTCACTCTCACTCACCAGCATAGATAAAATTTGGTTGAGGTATTGAACTACTACTACGGAAACAAAATGAAATGAAAAGAAAAATAGACTACTTACGAGTTACCTCCCGCAAAGCGCTCCTTTGAGGTCATTAGCTTGACCTTGTTACCCAATACTTTAAGGAGGGTCAAAGAGGGAACGTGAACCCCATATAGTTAAAAACTCAAAGAGGCTTGGGGTTCCCGTTTGCTCAATTGTCTCATGATCCTTACATGGAATCTCGCCATTTATCTTATTCACCTTAAAAACATGTTGAGATGACTTCTGAGGCTTTTGACGTTTCTTACAATGTGTTTTCTTTTTCTTTGGATCCTGACGCATCTTGTTATCATCACTATCTCCGTCACCTGCAAAAGAATCTAAACACAAAGGAGCCTCCAGAAGATCCTTATTAGGGGATCAAGGCAGGTCATTAAGAACAATATTATTAAGAGTATAAATTGCATGACATGATTGTTCTATCATTGGACGTTTCAAAGCATCATTAAGGTTGAAAGTAACCTTATCATCCCCTACAGAAAGAGTCAAACTACCATATTTGACATCAATAACAGCACCTGCAGTGTGTAAGAATGGTCTACCAAGTATAATCGGAATATGAGCATCCTCATCCATGTCTAACACAACAAAATCGACAGGAATAAAGAATTTCCCGACTCTCACCGGGACATCCTCTAGGGTACTTCACTGTCCTATCTGCCATCTGCAAAGTGATGTTAGTAACCTTCAAAGCACCCATATCAAGCTTTTTGCAAATAGACAAAGGCATGACAATAACACTGGCCCCTAAATCACATAAAACTTTATCAATAAACAATGGGCCAATGTTACAAGGAATAGAAAAACTTCTCGGGTCTTTCAGCTTAGGTGGTGACTTGTTTTGCAATATGGCATTGCAGTCCTCCGTAAGTGCTACGGTCTACACCACATTCAACTCGCGTTTCCTGCTCAAAATATCTTTGAAAAACTTAGTGTAAGTAGGAATTTGAGTTATCAAATCAGTAAAAAGGAACAAAAACCTGCAAATTCTTCACAATAGCTAAAAATTTACTGAAATTATTATCATTCTTACTCCTGGTCACCCTGTTCAGAAAGGGCAACCTAACCTGTGACCTCGGGATCATATCAATCGTTATCTGGAACTGTCTCTAAATCTTCAATCACCACATCATTGGTCTTCTGAGCTTCACCTGCAACATCAGAATTAACATCATCAGTAGGCATTTTCGGACCCTCATAAGCAGTTCCACTCCTCAAAGTAATGGCATTGTCATGGTCCCTCGGGGGATTCTGTGGTGCCTGTGATACTGGAGGTGTAGGTTGTGATGGAAGGTGGCCTGGTTGCCTTTGAGCAGTTGATTGTGCAATCTGAGCTTTCTGAGTCTCCAGGTGCTTGTTGTGAGTCGCATTGCCTCCATATTTTTCTGCATCTGCAACATCATATTCTTCAGCTCTGAAATTTCACCACTAGGTTGAGCCGGCAATGGTGGTGCTGATAGTGGTGGCCTGCTGAAATCTGGTGGGTGTGGTGGTACATATCTCTACATCTGCTGAGGTGGTATTGTTTGCTGAGGATTCTGCACATTGCTATTGTTCTTGTAGGAAAAGTATGGATGATCTTTCCAGCCCAAATTATATGTATTGGAAAATGGATTGTTCTTGTAGGCTTGAAAAGCACACACTTGCTCTATTGAACTAGTACATGACTGGGAACTATGACCGAACGAACCACATGAATCACAAAAAGGGTCAGTGCATCCCAAAAGTGCAGCTACAGGCGATGGTGGAGGAGCTGTAGTACTAATCTTATCAAGCTTCTGACTTATGGCATTGATCTGTGCATCTAAACTCTCATACTTATCATCAACTACATGTGTTTCCACCCTTCTTGGAATGCCCTCTAAGGTTACCAAACTGTGAATTATGAGTAGCAATTTCATCAATCAGTTCATATGCAGCATTGACCTCCTGGTTCATGAATCGACCATTAGCAGCAGAATCTAACAAAGCTCTACTCTCTTTACCCAAACCATTGTAGAATGACTGAACCAAAAACCACTTCTCAAGCCCATGATGAGGACACATTCTCAATAACTCCTTGAACCGTTCACAAGCATCATAATGTGACTCATCTGTCTCCTGATTAAAATTAGTAATTTGACTCCTCAATAAAGCAGTTCTCTATGGTGGATTGTACTTCCTCTGAAAAGCAAGAGCCAAGTCCTCCCAACAAGTGATTGTAGCCATATTAAGATCATTCAACTAGGTTCTAGCTTTGTCCGTCAACGAAAATGGGAACATTCTCCTCCTAATGTAGTCCTTAGAAACATTCATTTTCTTGATAGTATCACAATATTGGAGGAAATTTTGCAAATGTAAATTCGGATCCTCCTTCAATGTCCCTGAAAACTGATTTCGTTCAACCATATTCACAAGAGTCGGTTTCAGTTCAAAATTAGCAACATCGATATCAGGTACTGAATAACCTCCGACCATAGACTCCGTACTAGGCAAAGAATAGTCTCTCAATGAACGGGCCGCAGGTGGCGGTGGTGGAGGTGGTGGTCCTCTACCCTGTCCTTCTCCTTCGGCAGCCATTTCGACCTCTAAATACCCTTCAAACAACGGGCTGTAGGTGAACTCGAAAAGCTGAGACAAATCAGAAACAGTTTCCTCCACAGATCGGGGAAGAAATATTCGGCGTCTACTACGTCTCAACCGCTTCAGAAATACTTGCTCGGGCTCAGGAAAAATAAAAATATCAGGCTTGTGGTCGTTTTGCATAAACCTATAAACCTGCACAAAATGGAAACTCCGAGCAAAGATAAGAAACTGCCCCAAAGAACCAAATAGTTCTTTAAGACTAAGAAAAATAAAAAGAAAACAGTATAAACCCGACTAACAGAATTAAAAATTGCCTCCCCAGCAACGGCGCCAAAATTTGATGAGCCTATCGCATACCTATCAAAAATAAACCAAACCACTCTAACTAATATAGCTAGGGAAGTAGGGATCGAATCCACAAGGAAGCAATTAAACCTATTAGTTCTAAAAAGTTTAGGCTGTGTAAAGGGCCTTTGAGTGCGAATTATGACCAAGAAATTAACTAGAATTAGAACTGAATCGACTAAGGGAATGAAATAATGACTAAGCCTAGGACATCGGTTCACCACAGATTAACAAATAAAATGCACATAAATAATTAATAGATCATCAATTTCCTTGAATTAAGGTCCACTAATTCTCTCGAATCTAGTCCCCTTCAAAACTCCTCTAATGACTCTCGCTCACTTAGACTCGTTTTACCTATTGTCCTTATGATCTAATTGTGGTAATCTTACCTCTCGGCATCGATTTCAACAATAATATCAAACTAAAAATTAAACCTGGCCAGTATTTAACTGAAAGCAATAAAAGTTGACAACAGGAATTTAAGTACATTAATAGTCAAACTGATATTTATGAGCAAAACATCAAAAATCAATCTATGGATCCCCTAGTCCTAGAAAAGGAACTACTCACTCATAATTGAAAGAACAAAAACTAAATCAATGAAAGAAATTAAAGTCCTAAACATGATTAAACTAAACAAACCAACAATAATCAAGAAAATAAAATCTAACATAAAACTACTAAAATTAAGAGCATAAATCAAAGCTAATAATAAACAATAATAAAGAACAATAATTGAGATTGATTGAAACCTGAATATTATTGATTAAATGATTGACAAGAATTCCACACTTAGAGAGAAATTAAGAGTAAACTAGGGTTTGTAAGTGTAAAAAGCGTAAATGACAAATTAGGAGACTAAACATTAAGTAATAAGCCTAACACGAAGAAAATCACGCGAAAAATCGCCTTTGGAGCCACCCGCCCGGAGGGGTCTGGGCATGCAGCTCTTACCCGGGCGGTCGGACTCGATCCGGGCGGGCAGCCTTGCCTTGGCTCGTTTCTCGGTTTTTGCTCGTTCTTCCTTAATTACTTCTTTAATTCTTCATTTAGCACCCCTAATCTTCAGTAAAGCTTCACAAATGACTTCAACTGTTCACTAACTTCTTCAAGTGCTTCAAAAGGCTCGAAAACACAATGATAAATCATCAATTCCTGTAAAATCTTATAAAAAGCACAACAAACACTCGAAATAGCAAGAGTTAGTAGAAATGGCTCAAAAGAGCCATATTAGAGCTGAAAATCAATCGGGATCGGGGGTAAAATACATGTCAAATATCAACTTATCACATAGTAACAAGTTTACACGTATATAAAAAATGACCAACAAAAAAGCTAAATTTTAGTTCATAGCCATTTCAGGTCAAACCAGATTAAAGATATGTTCAGATAAGGATCGTATCAAATCAGTTTCAAGTGAAATTCGGACTGAAATTGATTCGAATAGGACATGATCGGATCAGACCCTTTTTGTTCCGGATGAACTTCAGACTAAATGTTTTCAGATCAGATTCAGACTCGGATCGATCCATTTTTTTGGATATCGGACTAACGTTCGGACCTTCAATTTCGGATTGGAATTGGACTCGGATCGGATTTTTCGGATTGGATTTTCGGATTCGGACCAATTTTGCCAGGTCTAGGCATAACTCAGCCAATACTCATCAAAATTGGGTAAATGACCTATCGTTTCGAAGATCACAACACGTACAATCACCTTTAATTGACATAACATGAAAATATGGAGTATGTTGAGAGATATGGGTGAATCAAAAGGACAACTGCTATCTTTTATCTTCGATCCCTTATGCTCAAAATGAAAAGTTGGTGCTTTCTTGCTTGTTTATGCTTTCGAGCTAAGTCGTTAAGCTATGATTTGCGATATCGTGAGTCAAGCTTGCAATATCGCGGACCATTGAGCATGAGAACAAGCCGACTAGACCGAACGGCTTCAAAATAAATAATATTTGACCTGAACCAACGTTGAATACTCCGTGTAGCTCCACTAGCTATATGTTGTATCGGTTTCCAAACCAAATGGAAAAACCTACAATAATGAGACAACACACAAAACAAGACAATACGGAGTAAAATATGACAAAGTTGTGAGGGAACGTGGTTTAACTAAATATTAAGGACAAATAGGGAAAACTAAGGAAAAAGAACGATAAACTAACTAAGAAAAATATATACAAATAAACACTACATCAATATTATATAGAGTAGTTTACATTTACTATATACAGATCAAATGGTAAGAATACCTCATTGAAAATACAAGGTTGTGGAATCAAGTCTTAGTGTACACATGTTCTTGATGTAAAGTTTGGTATCTGAGTGGAGCAACTTCTAGAGAAGTATCATTATCATAGACGGTGCCATTGTATTTTTTAAACTATATAAAAATATATATTAATTAAATTGAAAATAACAATAGTTAAATAAAATGTATAAATTGTTGAGGTCTTACCTTACTGGTAAGAAGACCTTACTCAAAACTTGTTTACTTGGATTTTAATAGAGGATAAAGACAAAAGAGGCACCACTAACTCCATATGAAATTATATTGGAGGGTGTAAATCGCCTTGAGGGGAAATAAAAGTTTTCTTGACTCACTTGACTATAAATTAAGTGGCACATAAAAATTTGAGTGTCGTATTTCCCTAAAAAAAAATAATGAATAAATAAATAAAATAAAAATTGAGCATCGAATATGGTATTATAAACTAAGGAAGAAGCAGATCAACGAAAGTAACACCATATTCTTTTGTGTAATTCAGCTCGGTTTAGTTCTGCATGTTTCATTTTAGTTTAATCCAATTCTAGTTATTCTTATCAATTCTTCCAAAAACAGATTACTTATATATATTTATGATAAAATTTTGTTTTAAATTATATTTATTATTTCTTATTATTCATTTACAAAAACAAAAATTAAGATACAATAAAATAAAATATTTAAAATTAACAAAAATATTTAAAATGTGAATATAAATATAATTTAAAACATAAATAAATTAAAATAACAAATACTAGTAACCTTAATTCGATTAAATGTCATTTGGTTTAATTCATAATAGTATCCTTTAATTCAATTTTGACAATAACACCAAATTGGGGTTGCTACCGAGTTAAAAAAAAAAAAAAAAAAAAA
>PYUH01004021.1:134964-174703 GCA_016808085.1 Suaeda aralocaspica
TTTAGTTCTGCATGTTTCATTTTAGTTTAATCCAATTCTAGTTATTCTTATCAATTCTTCCAAAAACAGATTACTTATATATATTTATGATAAAATTTTGTTTTAAATTATATTTATTATTTCTTATTATTCATTTACAAAAACAAAAATTAAGATACAATAAAATAAAATATTTAAAATTAACAAAAATATTTAAAATGTGAATATAAATATAATTTAAAACATAAATAAATTAAAATAACAAATACTAGTAACCTTAATTCGATTAAATGTCATTTGGTTTAATTCATAATAGTATCCTTTAATTCAATTTTGACAATAACACCAAATTGGGGTTGCTACCGAGTTAAAAAAAAAAAAAAAAAAAAGTGAGCGCAAGAGCTGCAAATTGGCGGGATAAGCACCACTTAAAACTGAAATGGGGGCCCCTGATATCTTCTTCCGCCAATAGACTTCTGCCACCTGTTATATCCAGATTTTCCTTCTTACTTACATTCTTCTCGAATTCTAGCTTCAAATTACCACTTTCTTCCCCACGTTTGTAGGCTATTTGGATCTTAGTCATTGGTGGGGTATTGTAAAAAATAAGAGTTCAACCTATTTTCCTACAATTAATTATACTACTACTCTATAAAATAAGATTTGAACCTATAATTAATAAATACTGAGTATATTACAATATTACATACATCCGATGTGAATAACTGTACTAGCCAAATTGAAGTTTTGAACTCCAATTCTGGTAATTAGAATTATATTTTTACTAACATTAAAATCATTAAGATTTAATTGAATATTTTTTTTATTATTAGAAAGTAAGTGCATGTATTATAACTTGACTTAATTTTAAAGCGACTAAAACTAAAAAAGTGTAACTCAAACATTGGAATGAAAAAAAGTACAACTCTATAATCTATATTCAAATACAGAGTAGTCAATTATATCTTATAAAACTCAAGCATTTAGCTACTTGAATGTTGAAGTTATTAAGTACGTGTTTTGTCACTAACATAAAACATATGTAGTAGAGTATCATAATATGCAATTATATTAGAGCTTGTATGATTCGCCATGGGAAATCTTTCATGGGAAGTTTTTTTCCCATGGGAAATCTTTCATGGGTAGTTTTTTTTACCTTGCCAATTACTTAATAATTGTGTAAATTTAGTTGGTTCATGTTATGAGAATTAATATTTAGAATTTTTTGTCCAAAACTACCTTTATTTTATCAAATTTTGCGAAAAATTACTTTTGTTTTCTCTTTGTGAAACATTGATACTTGTAAGAAAAAAAAAACACTATGAAATAAATATTGAGTAAATGGAGCAAATGCAACGAAATTCATTATTACTATGTATTTAAAATGACAAAAGCGATTATCTAATAATAGCCCATCTCTTTTAACTACTTGTTAATTGATATCATCACCAATAGTTTTTTTAATGTAAAGTAATATTTACTCCATTAGTTAGAAAATATTTTCACCAGCAATTGTAGTTTATTAAATAAAAAATTTCTAATCATCACAATCTAATCTTATTAGTAGAGATTAAAACCTATTCATAAGCCTTCTGTCCTTAACCATTTGCTTAAATTTTTGGAAGAGTTGTTATGCTAATATGGTATTAAAACTAGCATGACACAAAAGGTCATGGTTTGAAACTCATCTACATATCTCCGTTCTCTAGTTGCAATAATTGATTTTTTTTATATCACATAAATAATATCTAAATGTTGCAACTAATAAGAAATATATGTAAATATATTGTTAAGAGTTGGGTATGGAGACTCATGAAGGATTGAAGTCATGCTACATTCACAATTAAAGTCCAACATGATTCAGTTCTTGTTACATACTTAACCATCAACTTCATCTAATTCTTATCAAATATAAACTTCATTAAATAGTAAATTTATTGAACTACAAGCCTCTAGTCTTTGATCCTTATGAAACAAAGAAAATGTGATGGACAATCACAATTCACAGCCACAAAAACATAAAATTAGCAAAACAACAAAAAAAACACAATAAATATAAATAATAGGAAATAATAATAATATCAAAATATTAATCTCAAAAATCAGTTAACCAACCAAAATATACCCTCACTACTTTCTCTCTCTATCCTACTTTCTCTCTCTAAAGTCTTGTAGAGTGTTTAGAATTTCAGATAGTGTGTTTTCTCTCAAGGTTTTCTTAAGCTAACTTCACTACACCCTTTGGCTTAAACTACAGGTAACATATTTATTTCCTTGTTTTATGTTGTTTCCAGTATTTTATTTGCTTTATTAGTTTGATTATAATATGATCATGTCCTTATTTTGTGTTAGTTTTTGATATTTCAATATTTTGTTGTTTTTGATTGATTCTAAATTACCCATTTTTAAGAAATTGCAGTAGTTTTTGAGTCATGGGAAATTCTGGGGTAATTCTGATTTCTTAAGAAATTATATGTTTAAGTTTCTTGCTTCAATGTGTTTTTTATTCATCAATTGATGTGGTTTAGCAATTTCTATGATTTTTAATGTATTTATTTGAATCTTTGTAGCTAACAGAAGGAAACACCCTTTACGCAAAGAGAAATTAACATGTCCAAATAGTGAGAGTATAGAGATGATATTGAAGTTGTTCTCCATTGTTGAATACTTGAATCCGTCATAATACCTTTTTGTTTTTTGGAATAAAAGAAGGAATGTTATACATAGTCCTTACGGCTAAGAATAAGCATTAAATATACTTTCTACAAATGGAAATAATTTATAAAGCTCAACAAAGATACACAATCACGGATGATGTAATTAATGCTTGAATGGAAAAATTAATACTCCGTAATTTCTATTTTGAACACCTTATGCATGGCCCTTGGGGCTACACATAGCATTCTCGATAAATGAATAGGAATGATTTGAATTGAATATCAAGAAAGTTAATTTCTTTACTAATATAAGATTTTCAACAAATTAGTTAAGAACCCTGAACTCAAATAGCCCGAAAAGTTGCTACATTAATTTAATGGTTGGATTGGCCCAAAGCTAAGGAAGCTAAGGATAAGGGAATGTCATGATCATTGAAATTATTGTGAAATTTTTTTTTGAAATGGTGTTTTTGTTTCATGCCAAATTAACCTTTAAGGCACAACAGTGATTTGCACATTTGTGTAATGTTCATATTACTCTGAAGTGTTATAGGATATATAGGGAATGCTAAGAGGAAAGCTGAATTAATGAACTGTACATTTATCGTCTAGTGTGTTTTTGCAAGTATAATTTCACTTATTGGTTAATGTGTAAGATCGATTGTTGCTGCTGTTGCTGTTTATTGTGTCTTCTATTGCGTTCTCCACTCCCTCTCCCTGCGTTATATAAGACCAAAAGTGGAGGGAATGGAAAAAATAGGAAAAAATACGATGAGAATGAAGGCTAACGAAGAGATGTGGGGCAGATTGTAGAGGAAATACCTTGGAGTTGTGCAGTCCCATGTTCTGATGGTGTTGCATGTTCAGGCTTATGATGGCCACGGCTGCTGTCGTTGGGCTTAGCGCTGGCAACAGGATTTTGAGCTCGTCTTTCAATTATTCTGATCTTACTGAAAAGCTCTGTTATGTCGGGGAACAACATCAGATTATTTCTCCCACAAAAAATGTAATTGTTGCCAAGAAAACTACTGGCTTTCATCAAAGAGGATCATCAGTCAAAGCTCTTAAGGAATGCGTGGACAGCACTACTATTCCTCCAACTTCTGAACCATGGATACTGAGATCTTCTTCTGTAGATGAGGAATCTTTGAATCCTGAAACTCCACTGGAAGCTCTTCTTTTGCTTCAGAAGTCAATGCTTGAAAAGCAGTTACAGCTATCCTATGACTACACAAGCATGACTGATGTGTCTCGGGAGAAGAATAACTCTAAGAGAGAATATGTCACATCATCAGGAATTCCAGCTCGAGTACGAAGGATAAATTCTAAGAAGAGAAATCAAGGGAAGAAAGGTGGAAAAGAAAAAGAAAGAGTGAAGCCTCTTGTGGCTGCTGTAAGTTCTGAGCTGCTCCGAAATCGTGTAACAGGCTATGTTAGGGGTCTCACGAGTGATGAATTGCTAACTCATGCCCAAGTTGTGAATTTATCTCGAAAGCTAGAAGCCGGCCTATCCCTCGAGCAGCATAAATCCAGGTAGCTACTATTCCTCTTCTAGCTGCATCACATTTGAAGGACTAAAGTTTTGCTTATTATGCTCAAAATATTTCTTGATATATAAAAAAAAAGGTCCTGTACTGTATTGGGGAATCAGTAGTATCAAAAGGCTAAATAGCAGAGGATCACCTTTGACTTGTAGCTGTCATTTATGCGGCAGCCTTTCCACGAAAATACAATTATCCTTAGGAATGACTTTTGACTGTACTATTTCAGACTGAAGAAGAAACTAGGGTGTGAACCTTCTGATGAGCAACTAGCGGATTCCTTACAAATGAATCGCGCTGAAGTACGATCCAAATTGATGGAATGTTCGCTGGCCAGAGAAAAGCTGGCTATGAGCAATGTACGCTTGGTCATGTCAATTGCTCAAAGGTACGAAAGCATGGGTGCGGACATGGCTGACCTTGTTCAGGTGATTTTCTTTCATTAAATTCGACCCAGCCACCCAGGTTGTGGTTATTGTAAGCTTCATTTAGTACATCATCATCACAGTCAAGTGAAACTCATCGCATCTTTGTTGCAGGGTGGATTGATTGGACTACTCCGGGGAATTGAAAAGTTTGATTCCTCCAAAGGGTTTAAAATTTCAACATATGTTTATTGGTGGATACGTCAAGTAAGTTGCTTCTTCATTCCAATATGCTAAAACATGTAGCTTCAGCACTGCACTCTTATTGGTTTCTGCTAAAAGATTCAGTGATAATCACTTTACATCTGTATAATTCGGTAACTGGATAGAGAAACAAAAACACAAACAAATCGGTAAAAATCAGTTTTAATAAGCAAAGTTAGTTCCTTTGCAGTAAAATTTAGGCGAACAAGACATGGCCTTATATGGTAACTTTCCCTGAGAATAGAATTGTCCATTTTTCAACGGAAATTGATGGATAATAAGTTACTGTGTGTTCGATGTTTCCATACTTATATATCCTGCATCACACTACTATCACACTAATATAAAAAAAAAAAAATTGTTTTTTCAAGTAGTATATCTTTTAATTCACTCCAATACTAACTGTTTAGAACTTGCTGACTGAAATGTTTGATCTTCCTCACTTTGATTCACGCTGTGAACCAACTACTGTTGCAGGGTGTTTCTAGAGCATTAGTGGAAAATACAAGAACTGTGAGGCTGCCAACTCATCTCCATGAAAGATTAAATCTGATTCGCAATGCGAAAGTAAAACTTGAAGAGAAAGGGATAACTCCATCAATTGATGTAAGTTCTGTTATTGTAACTTTCTGGTAATACATAATGTTCTTGGATTTCAGCATACATATAACTTTCGTTGTTTTTCAAATTAATGTATAAACAGTTCATTTTTATTAGCCATTAACATATGTGAGTTTGCGAACTATGTTTACTTAATGAGCCTTCACTGCATCTAATGGTACTGAGGTGTTGACTTTTTCGCAGAGGATAGCTGAATCTTTAAACATGACTCAAAAGAAAGTTAAAAATGCAACAGAGGTAAGTAAAATATTTGTTGTAATAACAAATTTTAAATGCCACAGAAATCAGTCTCTTTTTCTGTTTTTCGATCTTATTGTTAATCATGATTTTACAGGCTGTCCGTTCTGTCTTGTCACTAGACAGGGAGGTCTTCCCCTCTTTGAATGGCCTTCCCGGAGAGACGTTTCATAGTGTAAGTATATTAAGGGATGAAAGTGATTTACATGTGATCTTCAATTGGAGAAAATTATTAACTTCTAAATTTATATTATTTCATTGTGTTTTTCTCTTTTAATCACAGTATATTGCGGATAATCGACTTGAGAATAACCCTTGGCATGGCGTAGATGAGTGGTCACTGAAGGTAATTGACATGAAATTAGCATTCTTCCACATGTTTATGAGACATTGTCTTATCGTTTTATCTACATCATTTGTTACTTTGACTCTTAATTTCACCTCAAGTACTGATACTGGACATTTATATGGGCATTTGGACACATGATTTTAAGCCAAAACCATGTAAAATCTTCACTAAATGCCTGTATATGTTACTTGGACACATACCACTGTGGCAGTTCTAGATTGCTAGTGACGTAGGTGGCATGAGGCATGACAACCCAAGACTTCAGGTTTGACTTCCTCTGTGTAGAATAGAATTGAAAGAGCTCAATGCCAACATTATATGGAAAAATCAGAATAAACAGGAGAAGAAGGAGTGTTAGTTGTACTTTTGTCACATGGTCAACTTAATCTGGGAATAAAAGAGTGGAAAACTTTCATCAGATAGCTAACCTTGACAGTTGCAACCTTATGCCTGTGCTTGAGATACATTTCACCTGCAAACAATAATACTGTAAACCCATATTAGCTACTCAAAAGAATGCTTTCTGAGTTGCTGTTCTCCTTTAGAACGCACCAAGGTGCTCCTATTGATCAATTCCCATCTTACAATGCTACTATCTTCTTTTCTAATACTTATATATCATTGAAAACTGTAACAAACAATTAAAAGAAGTTTATTCATGTGAAGCATACCTCAATTCGCATTCATTAACATAGCTGCTACTCTTCTTTGCAGTTTGAAGTAAGCAATCTAATGAACACAACTCTCAGGGAACGAGAGAGAGATATTATACGCCTCTATTACGGTCTGGATGATGAAAGCCTGACTTGGGAAGAAATTAGCAAAAGGTGAATCAATAATTTTCCATATAGCGAATGAATAGATAATACAATATCCGAAAGAAAATGCATTTGTCCATTGTAGTACGGAATCCTGTTGCTGATTTATACCACAACTTCTCTAATGTGTGTGCATTCAGGATCGGTTTGTCAAGAGAGCGAGTCCGGCAGGTTGGACTAGTTGCATTGGAGAAACTAAAAAATGCTGCACGAAAGCGACGGATGGAAGCCTTGCTGGTGAAACACTAGTGCATGGCATATAATTCATAGTCTACTGTAGAGCTTATGATTGACTGTATATATATAACAGAAAATCAACCATTACATGACATATACTCTCTTACTGCTTAAGTTCATCAGGAGCCTCCATATGAATATTACCTATTTTCCTACTTTATTTTTGAAACACTATGCGATGTACTGTTCCTGAGCTTAAGCAAAGGTTGTATAGTTGCATACTTGCATAGTTGCATGTAATGGATCACAATACAACTACTTATGCATCCTGTACTATGCAAGTTTTATTTGAAATTTAGTAAATCAGATCTTTTTTTGTTTAATTTGAGCATATGATTTATAATTATGTACTTTTGCACCTAATTTTATGTCCATATAAAGATGGTTGGATTTATGGTTATTGTTCTTGTTGTATTATGTAGAAGTACAATTTCATTTATTAAGACAAATGATGAAGTTTTGTAAGGCGATGAAGGACTTCCACATGATTTTTAATATTGCTTTAGAAAAGACTTATGACAACGCTTGAACTCTTGAAGAGATGAGCTTTGGTGTGCAATGTTGAAGAAAAGTATCCCACGAAGGTGTATTGACCTTGTTAACGAAGGGAAAACTCCCCGCGTTGGTTTAGATATTTGAGACGAAGACATCAGGTAGCATTGATGTGAAGAGTGGGATCAAGGAGATCTTAAATGAGGTCGAGGGATATCGAAAACGACTTGGTTGGAAGAAGTTAGAAAATATATAAAGCAATTGAATTTGCACGAGAATAATAAGGCTCCTGATCATAGGAATAGAGGAGGAAAATCTATATTGATAACCACATGAAATGATCAATTTCGATTGATGTAGCTGACGACGATTATAGGACTAAGACTTCGATCAATTGTTTGACAATTTCATGTTTTAAAAATGATTAAATATTGATTGTTCTATACAACCATATTAAACGAAAGCAAATCTATTTAATAATAACACATGTCAATTGATCCCACATTGAAAATTTTGAAAATGATTCGCATGTGTAAACTCTATTAGTACACCAGTTTGTAACCTCAAATTTCCATTTCCAATAATAACCACTAAACAAAAAAAATTTCTTAGTTTTTGTTTATCATGGATGTGAAAAGGCAATGTTATAGTGTGAAAAATGAAAACAACGACTATAATAACGATAGAATAAGCAATTTACCAGATTGTCTTGTTCATCAAATCTTCTCATCATTAGAGACTAAAGTTGTTGTTCAAACATCTTTACTTTCTACTAAATGGAAAAATCTTTGGACCAATACAATATTCCTTATCTCAATTTTACCTTCCTTACATCTGACATGAAACTTATTATCACAAATCATGCATATGAACCTGACGCGAAACTTTATCTCCAAGCAACTCCGGGAGGTTGTGATCCTCCGTTGTCACCTCAACATGATCTAGAATCTGGAAATTATGATGACTTGCCTGAGTATTCTCCGACTTTACCTAATTATTCTCCGTGCTTGTTGAACTATTCTCCAACTTCGCCTACTAGCCCTCCCTTTAATCTTAGCTCATCAACCACTCATGCTTCCACTTCGTTTGGTTCTTCAATTGAATCCGCGGAATACACCCCACCTTGTTTGCCTACTAATGCTCGATAGTGAAATATGGCGGTTTAATAAATTTGTCTATGAGGTTCTAAATCGTCGTGGAGATTCTAAACTCGACAGGTTTAAGCTTGATACTGATTATAAGTTGGATACAAAATTCATGTATTATATTTGGTCACACATTGTTAGAGCAAATGTAACCGAGGTTGAGTTCAACGCTAGAGGTCAACCGCGTTCTAGGCTTGTGGATTTGCCTAAATGTGTTTACGCTAGTACATCACTTGAGAAACTTCAACTTACTCTTGCTAGTATAACTTTGTCTCAAGGGTTTTGTGCATTAAAAGTGCTAAGCCTTCATTGTGTTGCATATGGTAGTGTTATTTGTTCCGAGTTTTTCTCAGCATGTCCTGCTTTAGAAAGCTTGTGTTTTTCGTGTTGTGTATTAAGGAGTAGTTATATTATGGACATATCGGCTCCTAAGCTTAAGAGACTCGAGATACTTAACTCAAGTTTTGATCAGGTTTATTGTTTCGTCACCCCAACTTTATTACTTTAAATTTGAAGGTACGGATATAGTGAGTTTGTCTATGGATGATAAATGTTGCTCGTTAGAGGAAGTTGATATAAATTTACGCGTTAAACATAAGTATGATGATCCTATGGAGAAGGGGAATCAATTACTCCAGATGCTTACACAGCTAGGAAGCGCGAAAACTGTTGTAGTATCTTTGAGTACTCTAATGGTAATCAACTTGATTCTCAAAACATTTGCATATATACTATGTTTCATTTATGTTATATTGATTTTAGTTTGTAACTAATCTTAATTATTCTACATCATGGTTAACATTCTAAAGGTGCTCTCTAAAGCCACCAACAGAATTAAGAGTGAACCATCACCTTTTCCGTATTTAAAAGAGTTAAAGTTGAAAGCGAATTGGACGATCCCTGAAAACAGTTGGAATTTTTTGCTCGGAAATGCTAATGACGTTGAAACTTCAATCGTAGTACCATCACCAATGCAAAGGTACGTAATCCATTTGTAATTGATACTCAAATTACTATTAGAACTCTAGAAGTTTTGTTTAACTTCATTGTATATATGGAGCAAAGTTTATTCAGTGATCAAAGGGTGAAAATTATTTTTATTTTGCAGGTTGGCAAGAGTTTTAGAACATTTTAGAAATATATGCTCTCCACAAGGCACAAGTGATTGACATTAGAGTACGTAACTGAGTAATGAATGATTTTTGGGATTATGTTTTTGTTGTTTTCAAACATTTTGTTTTAGATCACTCTATAAATTTTATGTTTTAATTTCTTCTAACACAACATTTTGACCTCAAATATAAGGTAATTATATAGAAAAGGTTTCATATACACCCGGTGTATAGTAATGACTGTACAACGAACAAGTTTAAAGCTGCACTTTTTGTATTTCAATTATCATAAAATTAGCTCAAGTTATACTTACGTTCGAGTTTCACTTATTCGAGAATCAATTACCTTAAAACCAGCTCAATTTTCCATGCACTTACTTTCTAATGCTAAAAATCTCAATTTTAATAAAAATTATATCTTTGTTCAAAATTTTCAATTAATTTTTAATGATTTTAAATTTATCAAAAATTTAATTCTAGTTACAAAAAAAAAAGGATCAAATTGGCCATTGGTCATGGGGTGTATATAGCATTCATTCATGTTATATACATCTATATGGACTAGATCATTTCGGGTATATAGAATGTCACATATGATTTTATCTATTGTAAACTAATAATTGTCAAGATAATTTATTTTTTTACACCATTTTAAATTAATTAACATGCATGTCATATATGAAGACTAATACCTTCCTCTAAATGTATACGATGCATGTAAAAATCAGGACTAATACCAGTTAGGTCATCTATAGTGTAACCAATAGCCTTCTTATGACATTTAGGCACAGATAACAATTTCTCAAGTTGACTATCAGCAAGTGAAGCACTAACAATAACTTGATATAACTCTTTTTCATCTAGAAATGCATAATTCATATTAGAGGGAAGAGGTTTCATCTCAGGTTGTGTTACCTCCTTTACCGAACAAACATCCTAGGGTAGGTTCAAAAATTGATAATTTCTCCCTGAATTGAATTCCACTCCTGAAAGGTCCTGAATCAGCTCATCTGATTCCCTATTGCCTTCACCTGAAATCACATCCAAATACAAAATAGCCTCTAGAAGATCCTTTTTAAGGGATCGAGGCAAGTCATCACAAACAATCTCTTGAATAATATCAATTCTATAGCATGCTTGTTCTAGCATAGGACTTTTCAATGCACTATCAAGGTTAAAGGTAACCTTGTCATCACCTACAGAAATAGTCAAACTTCCATTCTTTACATCAATAACAGCTCCTGTAGTATTGAAGAATGGCCTACCAAGAATAATAGGGATGTGTGCATCCTCCTCCGTATCTAACACTATAAAATCTACGGGAATGAAAAACTTCCCAACTCTTACCAAAACATCCTCCAAAATACCTTTTGAGTACTTCACAGTTCTATCCGCCATCTGCAAGGTAATGTTAGTAAATTTTAAAGAACCCATATCTAATTTTTTGCAAATAGACAACTGCATAACACTAACACTGGCCCCTAAATCACATAAAGCCTTACCAATAAAAAGGGGACCAATATTACAGGGTATCGAAAAACTGCCGGGATCCTTGAGTTTAGGTGGAGACCTATTCTGCAAAATAGCACTACATTCTTCAGTTAAAGCAACAGTCTCCACTGAACTCAATTCACGTTTCCTGCTCAATATGTCTTTCAAAAATTTAGTATATGTAGGTACCTGTGTAATCAAGTCAATAAAAGGCACAATAACCTGCAAATTTATAACAATATCGAGAAACTTACGGAAGTGATTGTCATTCTTACTCCTATCTACCTTATGCGGAAAGGGTAGGGGCAACTTGGGGAGGGGTGCCGGGTTAATCACTGATGTGGCACGCCAACTCATGCCATGTGTCAGCATAATACTGGGCCATTTGTCCACTAAAAGTCCAGGTGGCACCGCCACTTGGCAATGACTGGACCACCAAGGTGGGCTCCATACGGCCATGTGTCGCCGTAAGATTGGGCCACGTGTCCACAACAACTACTTAAAAGAAGAGAAACCACTGCTACGTGTCGCAACCCCATTCGACACTACAGTGTAGGATAAAAAGAGGAATTTGGGCCTTGAGGCTTGAATGTAAAAGCCCATGAGGCTTTTACAAGTATCAACCAATTAGACGATGACAAATGTCATCGTCCAATTCGTTGGCCTCCAAACCTAAAGGCTATAAATACCCCTTAAAATCATCATTTTGGGGGCATTCAACATTCAATATTCAATCTTCATCCATTCTTACATCATACTAAGAGAATTTCTCTCACTAGTTTCCCTCTCTAGATTACCAAGCTGTTAATTATTGTTAATTTGCCTTAATCCTCAACAAATACTTACTTAAGTATGGAGGGGGAAAAAATCCTACGAGGATTTTATTCCCTTGTTTTGCAGGAATCAAGGTCCGTGCCATCAGGAAGTGAACAAGCCATCACCCGTCCGTCCGAAGTGTAGCCCTCTAGTTCCCTCTCCACGTATTTAGTTGAAGAGACCCTACCAGGAACTCATTCTACATCATTTGGCGCCGTATTTGGGGAGAGCACCTGAGGATGACTGGTGGTTCACATCCAACCGAGGATGAGGCTCGGTACCTTGATCAATCCGGGAACTATGAAACCGGACAAGGAACTGGCTCTCCTAAGGGGAAAGCAACAAAGGATCAACCCGTGACTATGGGTCAACTCAAGAGTATCTTGAAAGGTCTCAAAGAGTCCTTTACGGATGCTCTACGAGAGCATTCCTCCAAGAGAACTCATGAGGAGGGTGATCCTCGCCAGAGAAACCTTAAAGGGAAGTTGTGTCAAGAAGATCAAGGTGAAGAAAGACTAACTTTCCAAGAGAAAGTTGAAAAAATCAAGAAGGAAAGAACTCCATTGAAAGCTCATTGGGGTGCACTCAGAAAGTATCCTGTCACTTCTAAGTATAAACCAAAACAGGAGGTGGCAAAAGGACAAACTGAAGTAAGCAGGACAAGATCCGATGCTAGAGAATTCATTGAATTCAAAAAGTCATTAGCTCATGATGCTAGAGAGTATCTTGAGGCTAAGAGAACTTCGAGTAAGGATGCTAGAGAAGTTATCAATGAAAGGAGGGCATCTAGCAGAGATGCAAGAGAATATTTGAACTCCAAACGAGCCCAGCGTGAACAGAGTCGCTCTGACTCGTCGGGTTCAACTGCAACCAAAGAGATGTCTGATTCACATCCATTCACTCTTGAATCAGATAAGCATGATGATGAAGAGAATCTGAGATACAAGATTGAGAAGAAGAAAGCTGAGAAAGCAGATCAAGCTAGAAGAGAGCAAATGATCCAATACTGGGAAAACAGGGTCAGACCTGAGGAGCTTTATATGGCCAAGCAGGTACCTAATGATCCTACGGGGATCATCGGGGATAAAGCGGGTTCTATGTCGATGAACTGGACAAACCCATTTGCTGCATCAATCATGATGGCTGCTCCGCCCAGTTAAGTTTAAGATGCCTAATGTAGAGGCTTTTGATGGAACAACTGATCCAGAAGAACATTTGGCAACATACAAACAGTTGATGTATTTTCAAGGTTTGGATGACGCAACTTGGTGCCGCTATTTCCCAGCAACACTAAAGGAATAGCTCAGAAGTGGTTTAATTTTACCTAACCAATCCATCAACAGTTTCCATGAGTTGAGTACAACCTTTGTACATCATTTCATGGCTAACAAACGTGAGAAGAAGACGAGATATGCACTTAGCCAAGATCGTGCAAGGTGAGAAGAATCATTAAGAAGTTACGTCCAAAGGTTCAATCTTGAATCATTACAGATCACCTAACCTCTCTGAAGGAGTTGCCTTGATAGCTTCTTCAGAGGCCTGCGTGAGGAACCTTTAAGTTTGATGTGGTCAAGGAATTGTAAAACCTTAAGGGGATTCTGGAGGAGGCTGAATGCTTCATCCATGCACAGGAGCTATGCGCTTCCACCCGAAGAACAAGAAGAATGATCACGGCTCAAAAAACAAAGATCAGAAGAGACATGCTACTTGGATGGCTGGCTCATCAACAAGTCAAATGATCAAAACAGGAAGAGAAAGGCGAATAATGCGCCGAGAGTTGAATTCAATAAGGATCTCCATTCAGTCTTTAAGGAGATCCGAGGGAAAGTTGACATTGACGATCCACCTCCATTGAGAAGTGCAAAAGAAGATCGAGATTCAAGTAAATACTGCTACTTTCACAAAGATGTGGGGCATCATACCAATGATTGCTTCAATCTTCGGAGAACCCTTGAAGCTCTTGCTGCTAAAGGAAAGATTAGTCAACATTTAATCAAGTCCTCTGACAAGAGTGCCAAGCAGAAGTCATACTCTAAAAATGAGGTGACAAAGGAGGTCTATGAGACGAAAGATTTTGTCTACGTAATCTCCGGGGGCTTTGTTGCTGGAGGTCCTACTATGAAGGGAAGTAAGGAATATGTGCAACGCCTAGTTCGGGAATCATCACCTGAAACTAGGGAAGATGCTAAAATTAAATTTCCGGAAGTACTGATCAGTGACAAGGACCGGGGCAAAGTCTGAATACCTCATGATGATCCCCTGGTAATAGAGCTGAAAGTGGCTAATATGAAGGTAAAGAGAATACTTGTTGACACGGGAAGTTCATCTGATATAATCAGTTACAGTTGTTTGAGGAAGTTGAAGTATGATTCATCAAAGTTAGAACCAATCCACCATCCCATTATTGGGTTTGGAGGAGGAATTATCAATCCCTTGGGAACAGTGACTTTGCCGGTTCGAGTCAAAGATAAAGACTGTGCTCGAAAAATATTCGTCAAGTTCCTTGTAGTGAAAGAGCTACAGGCATACAATGTGATTCTTGGAAGGCCAACACTTAATGCTATCAGGGCAGTTATTGTTACCCACCTCATGCTCATGAAGTATGAGTGTAACAATGGTACTATGGGAACAATTCATGGAGACCAGTAGTTGGCAAGAGAGTGTTATGTTACCACATTAAAAGCGGAAGCCTGGTCAAGTGAAAGTGGCGGACCAAGTAAGAAAAGGAAAGTAGAAGAAGTTCCCAAGGACCAAGTTATGGCTGTTTATAGCTTGAATCAAGCCCCAAGACCTCAACCTGGAGGTGAGCACAAAGATTTTGTGTTGGATGAGATGAAGCCTGATAGAACAGCCAAGATTGGACAAGCACTTGACGAACATGTTGGGGCAGAGACAAGAGCCTTACTTAGACAATACAAAGATGTTTTTGCATTTGAAGTTGAAGAAATGCCAGGGATTGATCCGGAAGTGGCTGTTCACAAGCTCAATGTTAAGCCTGAATTGAAGCCTGTCAGGCAAAAGAAAAGAAATCTTGGTGAAGTTCGTAACAAAGCTGCAGATGAAGAGGTAAAAAAGCTATTGGAAGCAGGATTCATTCGTCCATGCCAATATCCTGATTGGGTGGCAAATGTTGTATTGGTGCCAAAACCTAATGGAACAATGAGAATGTGCGTGGATTACACAGACTTAAACAAGGCGTGCCCTAAGGATAGCTTTCCTTTGCCCAAGATCGATCGGTTGGTTGATTCTACGGCAGGACATGCCTTGTTGAGTTTTATGGACGCCTATTCCGGCTTTCATCAAATTCCTCTATGGGAGGAAGACCAGGAAAAAACAGCGTTTGTTACGGAAACAGGCCTGTACTGTTATACAAGAATGCCCTTCGGTTTGAAGAATGCTCCAGGTACCTTCCAGAGACTAGTTAATGAAGTATTCAAGCAACAATTAGGAAGGAATATGGAAGCATACATTTATGACATGATCGTCAAAGGTAAGGAAGCCAAGGATCATGTAGCCGATTTAAAGGAAACTTTTGAAATTTTGAGGAAGTATAAGATAAGGTTGAATCCGAAGAAGTGTGTTTTTGGTGTCACCTCAGGCAAGTTCCTGGGGTTTCTTGTTGATGAAAGGGGGATCGAAGTCAATCCAGACAAGGTCAAGGCCGTGTTGAATATGACTTCTTCCCGAAGTGTTAAAGAAGTGTAGAAGTTAACTGGGTGCTTAGCAGCCTTGGGAAGGTTCCTGTCAAGGGCAGGAGATAAGTGCCACTTCTTCTTTGATACGATCAAGAAGAAAGCCAACAAATTTGAATGGACTCAATCAGCTGAGGAAGCCTTTATTAAATTAAAGGATCATCTCCATTCTCTTCCCAAGTTGGTAAGTCCCCAGGAAAAAGAAATTTTGTATATGTACCTTGCTATATCAGAATATGCACTCTCAGCTGTTTTGTTGGCTGAGAGAGACGGAGCTCAACATCCGGTTTATTTTGTTAGCCATATTCTCCAGAAAGCCGAACTGAGATATGCTACGATTGAGAAGTTTGGATTAGCATTGTTTTTAGCAAGCAGAAAACTGAGGCCCTACTTCTTGTCCCACCAAATCATTGTTTATACGGATCAACCGCTTAAGTCATGCCTAACTAAAGAATCTTCTGGTAGGATGCTTAAGTGGGCTATCGAGTTGGGTTCATTTGAGATTTTGTATGAGCCTAGGAAAGCGATTAAGGGACAAGCGTTTGCCGACTTCATTGTTGAAATGACCAGGCCTCAGATTGAGAAGCCAAGTATTGACTACTGGACACTACATGTTGATGGATCATCCACCCAAAATGGGTGTGGAGCGGGAATCATATGCAAATCTCCTGAGGGAGATTTGTACGAATATGCAATGAGGTTCAAATTTCAAACTTCGAACAATGAAGCTGAATATGAGGCCTTAATTGCAGGAATTAAGANATTGCAGGAATTGAGATGTGTAAAGCTACTGGTTCTAGGAAGATAGAGGCTATGTCTGATTCACAACTGATTGTGAGTCAATACTTGGGAGACTATGAAGCCCGCCATGAGGGCATGAGCAAGTATTTGCAAATGTTGCAAGAAGATGTTAAAGATCTCGAAAGTTTTGAGTTAATGCAAGTTCCCCGATCCGAGAACAATCAGGCTGACGCCCTGTCCAAGTTAGCTAGTTCTGCTATAGGAGACTCACCCCGAACTGTTTTTTGGGAAGTTAAGGAAAAGAAGAGTATTGACAAAGCAAGAGATGTAAACTTCATTAGCAGGGGAAGTACCTGGATGGATGAAATTATCGCTTACAAAACAAATGGAACCCTGCCAGCTGATGCACGACAAGCTAAGTATGTCGATGAGGCTATCGCACACATATCAAAAGTAAACCGAACCACTCTAACTAATATAGCTAGGGAAGTAGGGATCGAATCCAAAGGGAAGCAATTAAACCTATTAGTTCTAAAAAGTTTAAACTGTGTAAAGGGCCTTTGAAAGTTGAATTAAGAATAAAAAGTTAACTAAAACTAGGACTGAGTCGATTAAGGGAATGAATTTATGACTAAGCCTAGAACATCGGTTCACCACAGATTAACAAATGAATTGCACACAATTAATTAATTAGATTATCAATTTCCTTGAATTAAGGTCCACTAATTCTCTCGAATCTAGTCCCCTTCAAAACTCCTCTAATGGCTCTCGCTCACTTAGACTCGTTTTACCTATTGTCCTTATGATCTAATTGTGGTAATCTTACCTCTTGGCATCGATTTCAACAATATCAAACTAACAATTAAACCTGGCCAGTATTTAACTGAAAGCAATAAAAGTTGACAACAGGAATTCAAGTACATTAATAACCAAACTAACAATTATGAACAAAGCATCAAAATCAAACCATGGATCCCCTAGTCCTAGAAAGGGAACTACTCACGCATAATAGAAACTAAAGGAACCAATTTAAACATAAGAATTGGAACTGAAAACATGACTACAACAATTAAACTAATTAACAAGAACAAAAATAACTCAAAAGCAAGAACTAAAACAAAAATAAGATCTAAAATTAAAATACTACTAACAATTAAAACTAAGGAAAGTAATTAAACTAAAAAAAACAAGAGAAGAAATAAAGAAGAACCTGAAATTGCGATTGTATTGAATGAATGATTAAGTTTTGACAAAAGTGAGTTCTAGAGAGAAACTGAATGAAAAACCCTAAGGAGAGAAAATAATCTCTAATCTAGTGTCTAATCTCATGTGTTAAAAAAAACCTAACACTAGAACTATTTATATGAAAAGTACAATGCTCGAGCCAAAAAGGAGTGAAAAACGGGCTCCGAACAAACCGCCCAACCAATCGGGCAAAATCCGCCCGATCGGGCTCACAAAGCGAGTGATTTTGGCCTTGGAAGCAATCCGCCCGACTGCCCGGGCGAAATCCGCCCGATCGGGCGCNTCGGACGAAATCCGCCCGATCGGGCGCGATTAGTGTTTTCGCCCCATCTTCTTGAAAAATGCTAAGTAAATTCCGCCCAACCGCCCGGGCGAAATCCGCCCGACTGCCCGGGCGAAATGACTTTTTCGCCCAAATCAAGTCGGCTCGTCTTGTGTTACTCCAGGCTTCATCATAGCTTCCTGATTACTTCAATTCTAATCCATGGCTTCTAGTATCTAGTTGTAACTCATATGATTGCCTCGGAATCAATGCAAAAACACCGAAATCCTGCAAAAAGTCACTAACAAGCACAAACAACTCCATACAACCAAATGTTAGCCAAAATAGCTCCGAAGAGCATAGGTTAGAGTCAAAATAAACCAGAAAAGGGGGTAAAATATAAGAATAAAATACACTTATCATATGTCAAGGCAAGAGATGCGTGGTTTGTGCTATGGCAAGGGCAATTATATAAGAAATCGTTCACTCATCCACTATTGAAGTGCATCACCCCCGAGCAAGGTAAAGAAGTTTTGGAAGACATTCATGAGGGGTTTTGTGGGTCTCATATAGGGGGACGAGCCTTAGCTGAAAAGGCACTTCGCACAGGGTATTACTGGCCGTCACTGAGGCAAGATGCTATGAATTACGTCAAGAAGTGTAAGAAATGTCAGTTGTATGGAAATTTGCACCACCAACCAGCTAATGTTTCAAGTCCAATTATCAGTCCACTTCCTTTTGCCAAGTGGGGCATGGACATCCTTGGTCCATACCCTCAGGCCTCGGGGCAAAGAAAGTATGTGTTGGTAGCTGTGGACTACTTCACAAAATAGGTGGAGGCAGAGTCGATGAAGAATATCAAACACTCGGATGTACAGTGGTTTATATGGAAGAACCTCATCACACGATTTGGAGTTCCGCAATCTATTGTGTTTGATAATGGTCCGCAGTTTGAGACACCGCAATTGAGAAAATGGTTAGAAGATCAGGGTATCTCTGCTAACTTTGCTTCCGTAGGCTATCCTCAGGCCAATGGACAAGTTGAAGCTTTCAATAAGATTATTGGTGATGGACTGAAGAAGAAGCTTGAGAAGGCTAAAGGATTATGGGTCGATGAATTATACGATGTCTTATGGTCAATAAGGACCACCGTTAAGAACTCAACTGGAGAAACTCCATTCATGTTGGTGTACGGAGCTGAAGCTATTCTTCCCATCGAAATGTGTGAACCTACTCTCAAAGTGATGCTGTATAATGAAGATGCGAATTGGGAATTGATGAAAGCTGCTCTTGATACCTTACCTGAGGTGAGAGGTAATGCCTTGCTTAGACAGCAACTGTACAAGCTTCGGATGGCTAGAGAACATAATAAAAGGGTTAACAATAGGCCCATGAAGCTTGGAGATCTAGTTTTGAGGAAAATGGAAGCCATAGGAAGGGTAAATGAGCAAGGCAAGTTGACTCCGAATTGGGAAGGTCCCTACGAGATTGTGGAAATTGTGCGAGATGGTACTTATCGACTTAAGAGTTTGGATGGTTATGAACTGCCACGAACTTGGAATGCTAATAATTTAAAGAGGTATTATATGTAACCCTGATTTACGGAATCAGATGAATAGGCTACGGCCATATAAATAAGGTCCAAGTTGATCTTTTTCATAGAAACCGGAGTTTACATTTGTATTAAAATTGGCTACGGGCCATAATTAATGAAAACTCTATTTCTGCATGTGTGATAATTTAGCTGATTACATTTTATTTTGCTTATTAAGCAAGGCTAGGGTAAGACCCTAGAGCCCCGGGTAACTTCCCATTAGGGCAAGACTAGGGCAAGATC
Source organism: Suaeda aralocaspica (assembly GCA_016808085.1). Taxonomy (NCBI): domain Eukaryota; kingdom Viridiplantae; phylum Streptophyta; class Magnoliopsida; order Caryophyllales; family Amaranthaceae; genus Suaeda; species Suaeda aralocaspica. The sequence continues at coordinate 154,866 of PYUH01004021.1, forward strand.
CCAAAGTCATACTTTGTTACTTAAGCAAAAAGAGACTTAAGATAAAGGAAGTGGGACTAAGGGTCTTACGATTAGACCAAGTGTCTTAAAAGTAGGACTAAGGGTCCTACAATTAGACCAAGAGTCTTAAAAATGTGACTAAAAGTCCTTGAAAATGCTAAGGGCATTAAGATTAAAAAGTTATAATACTTGCTTCGATTCTTTAAGTTTAAGGGCAATCAGTCTAATCAGTACTATGACTTCTAGCAAAACTTAGGGATCTCAAAACTTAAGGATCTCAGCAAAAGGCTGATCTTGATTAACTTGAAGCTTAATTTGGGGAAAAGAGAACCCTACAAGCCTATCAGAAATGAGCAAGTGTTCTCCATAAGGAACAATAAAAGTTCCCATTGGTGGGTTAGTTATGAAGTTCTTAAGGGAAAACATAATTAAAGTTCCTAAGATCCCATGGGGAACCTTGAGAAGGTGAACCAAGAGTTCATATTTTTTAAGTGAGGCAAGATCCCATGGCCTGGGGAACCTTGAGAAGATGAACCAAGAGTTCATATTCTTATGTAAAGAAATCAAGCTTCAAGATTTAAAGAGCTAGAACAAAGATCGCATTTTAAAAGAAATTTAAAATCAAATATTACAAAAAACACTTTAAAAGTGTTCCTATTCAAATCACTGTTCCAATCATTCTAATATTGTTCAAAGAAATTCTAATTGTTCAAAGAAAATTAAACACAATCATTAAAATTTTGAAGAAGAGCATCAGCCTTGATGTTTGTCATTATGAACTTCTGAAGCCTCTTTGCTCTTCTCTTCTTCTTCTTGCTATTCCTTCTCAAAAATCTCCTCTTCTTCATCTTCACTCCCTTCTTGAACTTCTTCTTCTTCTGAATAATCTAAGGAAGGAAGCGGAGTTGCTTCAGCTTGTTTTTTGATATGAACCATGTTGACATAGTTCAATCTTCTTTCAAAGGAGTCAAAGGCTGGATATTCCTCTAACCCCATTCCCCAAGCTTCCAAGCACATCTCTCTAAGGAAAGCTTGACCCTCCATGTACTTCTCAACAGCAGTGGTTGAGATCTTTGTTCAGCCTCCTCCTTTTCATTTTTCAGCTTCTCCTTCTCCTCCTCAGCTTCCTTGAGCTTCCTCTTCAGCTCATCCACTTCCTCTCTGAGTTTTCTGGCCTCTTCCTTGGTATCCTTGGCATCTTTTTCAACGCAGCCTTGGTTAGCAATGATAGCAACAACCTTCTCCACAGTCTCTTTGTCAGCATGGATCTGGTTAGCCAGTTCCATGCTCCTCTCCAAGACTACTTGATAGTCTTCCTTGGTTTTGTGGAGATCTCTGGAGAGAGCATTCATATGCATGCTGCCACTTGACCTCAATCTTGTTTGTTTGAGCCACTACATAGGTAGCAGCTTTGTCATAGAACTCCATGCATTTTTTGTTTTCAGCCTTCATGGAGCCATAGAGTTTGGCCAAGTGTTCCAGACGGAACATAGACTGCAAGAGAAGAGAAACAAAGAGTTAGTTAATAAAATAATAATAATGGGAAGAGAATAAAAAGAAAACAGTTGTTGGAAGCATACCTCAGAGAGGTTATTGAAGATGGGAAGAAGATGGCCTCTGACAGATCCCTTGAGTGACTCTTTGTACTCAAGTTCTCCACAGCTTAAGATCTCCCTAATCAAACCCCTTTTGTAGTTGGAGTCAAATTTTTTGCTGGTTGAGGGGAGATCCTCTTCGTCATCAAGGAAGTTGGGGGATTCAGCCTCATCTGTTATGGGAACCGGTAAAACTATGGCATTACGGTTCCTGGGAGAGTTAATGGTATCTGAAGATGAGCGTATAGTTTGACAAAATCTATGACTAAACTTACCCCCAGAAGCTCTAGCCCGTGCCTTAACACTTTCGAGGATGTTTCTCTCAACATATTTCGAGAGACCAATAACAGGGTCCTCATCAGGAGGAGAAGAAGGAGGTTCAGAAGCGCCAGCTGATTGAGAAGCAGGCATTGTGTTGAGGGGAGTGGCAGAAATGCTTTCCTTCTGGAGAATGGTTAAGGCAGTCAAAGGATCAACCAACCCATTTTCACTCTATAAGGGGTTATCTTGTTCAGCCGGAGGAGTTCTGTTCCTTACCCCTATCACGAAATCACTCTCCCCAATCACAAAGGCACTCTTCCCAGAAAGGGAGGAAGTGTGGGGACTTGACTCAGTAATCTCAACTGGAGTAGCAGCAGCTTTGGAGGAAGCACCCTTTCTTTTGCTCTTCTTTGAGCTTGTACCCTGTGCTTCTAGTACTTCCTCCTTCTTCCTCTTATGGGAAGGCTTTGGCTTCCTCCCAGAAGGCTTGCTTGTCTCCTGAAAAACGACAGTGTTAGAAGAGTATAAAGGAATATTCAACAGATCCTACTAACATGAACAACTTTCAGAGCAAAACCAATAACCTCCCACTTTGTGTACATCCTACTTTGCCGACTTGAACGTACATTGACACAAAGTGGGGAAGCCATTGCTTACAACTTCCTAGAAGGAAACATTAAACAATACTTCCTCTCTTGTGCCTACCAGGGTTCAACTTGCAACTTCCAAAGCCTAAGCTTCCTAGTTTGCCGAGTTGAACGTAGAATGACACAAAAGAGGGAAGTTGAATTAATACTTCCTAAGGGGAAGTGTTATATTAAATCTTCCTAAGTGGAAGTAATGAATTAATACTTGCTAAATGGAAGTGCTAAATTAAAACTTCCTAAGGGGAAGTAATGAATTGATACTTCCTAATAGAAAGTGTCATATTTAGATTTCCTAAAGGGGAATTGGTGAACTAATACTTCCTAAGGGGAAGTAGGAACTTAAAGCTTCCTAAGGGGAAGTAAAAGGGACTTCCCCTCCTTATGCCATTGCACGTTCAACCCGGCAAACAAGGAAGTCAAAGACTTCCCACTTTGCCGAGTTGAACGCACATGGACACAAAGGGGGGGGGGGGGGAACTCTGAAAGTTACTTAAACTTCCTAAGGGAACAGACTTCCTATGAAAGGAAGTCAAAACATACTTCCTAAGGGGAAGTATGATGTTAAAAGCTTCCTAAGGGGAAGTAAAAAGACTTCCCCCCTCTAGTGCCATTTTACGTTCAACCCGGCAAACAAGGAAGTCAAAGACTTCCCACTTTGCCGAGTTGAACGCACATGGACACAAAGGGAGGAACTTTAAAGTTATTTAAACTTCCTAAGGGAAGAGACTTCCTAGGAAAGGAAGGCTAAACATACTTCCTAAGGGGAAGTATGATGTTAAAACCTTCCTAAGGGGAAGTAAAAATACTTCCCCCTCTAGTGCCATTTTACGTTCAACCCGGCAAACAAGGAAGTCAAAGACTTACCACTTTGCCGAGTTGAACGCACATGGACACAAAGGAGGGAAGTCTAAAAAATTCTAACTTCCTATGGAAGGAAGTCTAAACATACTTCCTAAGGGGAAGTATGTCCTTAAANTCTAATGGGAAGTATGATGTTAAAAGCTTCCTAAGGTGAAGTAAAAAGGACTTCCCCTCCTTCTTCCATTGTACGTTCAACCCGGCAAACAAGGAAGTCAAAGACTTCCCACTTTGCCGAGTTGAACGCACATGGACACAAAGGAGGGAAGTCTAAAAAATTCTAACTTCCTANTAATTCTAACTTCCTATGAAAGGAAGTCTAAACATACCTAAGGGGAATTATGATCTTAAATGTTTCCTAAGGGGAAATAAAAAGACTTCCCCTCTTTATACCATTGTACGTTCAACCCGGCAATCAAGGAAGTCAAAGACTTCCCACTTTGCCGAGTTGAACGCATATGGATACAAAGGAGGGAAGTCTAAAAATTCTAACTTCCTAAGGGAAGAGACTTCCTATAAAAGGAACTCTAAACACACTTCCTAAGGGGAAGTATGATCTTAAAAGCTTCCTAAGGGGAATCAAAAGGACTTCCTCTCCTGGTGCTATTCTACGTTCAACCCGGCAAACAAGGAAGTCAAGGACTTCCCACTTTGCTGAGTTGAACGCACATGGACACAAAGAGGGGAACTCTAAAGTCATTCTAATTTCCTAAGGGGAAGAGGCTTCCTATGAAGGGAAGTCTAAATATACTTCCTAAGGGGAAGTACGATCCTAAAACTTCCTAAGGGGAAGTCTTAAATACTCTAGCTTCCTACGAGGGAGGAACTTCCTATAAAAGGAAATCTACACTTACTTCCTAAGTAAAGTTTTAAACTTCCTAAGGGGAGGGAAGACTCCTACCTATTATATAGCTTCCCTACTTAGTGCTCACCTGCGTTCAAGTCGGAAAAGTGGGAAGTCACTAAGTAGGGAAGTCCCTAATAACATTCCTAATAGGAAATGTTTAAATACCTAACTTCCCCACTTAGTGCCCGCTTGCGTTCAAGCCGGCAAAGTGGGAAGACTCTAAGTGAGGAAGTCTGTCAATATGATAAAAATATATTATATATATATATATATATATATATAACTAAAATGCAAGTCTTAGTTTTGCAGAAATGTAAAATACCTGAGTCTTCGCCTTCTTTGAGGAAGTATCCTCCCCCAGCTTTTGAGAAACTTGCTTCCAGAACTCTTTTTGATTCATACTTCCTTTCTTGAATGGAGGAAGGTCAGCAAGAGCTTCTTCTGCAAAAAGAAAGGATACTTGGTTAGATAAGTGGAAAAAGAAACAGAAGTTCAGTATCAAATGATAAAGCAAAAACTACCCTGGTTATACTCATCCCCATAAATTACACCAGCAGCAACAAGGAAGTTGCGATCTAAGAAGAATTCGCTAAAGGGGATCCAGTTGTAGGGAAATTTCAGAGATTGTTTCTTGATCTCCACTGTGGTAGATCTGAAGTATTCTAAGTTTTGTTGCTCATTGTCACTCAATCTAGGAAGCTCAAAGGATCTTCCTAGGCACTTTGGAAAAGGATTCCATTTTTTCAACACTTCTACCAATTTTTTGTCATGGGACTTCACAAACACAAAATGGTTCCTCCAGTTGGGAACCTTGTTGGCTTTTTTTACAATAGTGAGGAACCCCTCACAGTTTTTCAGATAGAACCACCCACGTTTGCAGTGGGAGGCCTTTGAGAGATGGTGAAGATGAAGGAAGACCTTAGAAGAAGCTTTCACTCCTCTAAGGCCACAAGAAGTCACATAAGACATTATGTGAACCCAAGAATTGGGAGTAAGTTGACATAGGCCAATGTCATACTTTTTGAAGAGATTAAAAATGAATAAGGAAGTGGGAAACCTAAGTCCTAGGTCAATTACTTCAGTATAAATAGGGAAGCAGTCTTCCGGGGCATCCAGAATGGTATCCCCCTTGTTAGGGATGATCAACTCAAAATACTCATTATTGAAAATTAAGTCACTACTCAGTTTATCCTTATTTACACCATCTACATATTCATCGGAGATCACTACATCATCAGCACCGGGATAGGCACCTCTCTTCTTCTTAGGCTTGGAAATGGTAGCCTCATAAGCCTCTCTCTTTCTAGTAGGAACCTCCCTTACTTCCTCCTCGGGAGCTTCCTGTGCAGCTTCAGCATCCTTTCTTCCCTCAACCTGGGGAGTAGGATCTTGCTGATCAAGAGGATTCACATCTGAAACTTCAGATGCTGGAACTCTCAAAGTAGCAGTATCTTTATAGGCAGTTTGTTTAACTCTTGCCATTGCAACTTCCTGCACAGGAAGAGAAGGAAGTAGGAAAGACCCAGACAATAAGTGATCAGGAACAACAGAAGATTGAGTTCCAACAGAAGAAGTAGTACGAGGAGAAGGAAGTAGTTTAATAGAGTTCTCATTATTATGTGGGGAAGAAGAGGATGAAGAAGCCATTGGAAAATAAAGATAAAGAAGTAAAGGAAAAACAAGAAAGAAAAATAATTCAGGTAATTACCTGAAAAAGAGAAGAAAACTAGGATTTACTTTTCACACCGGAAATCGCCGCAAGAACTCGTCGGAAATCGCACCACAGGTCGCCGGAAATCGCCTCTGAAGCTTCCTGGGAGTTTGAGAGAAATCTTGAGAACTTTTAGAGAGAGAAAGTGAAATAAAATGATTGAAAATGATTGTTTCACAATCATTTTCAATCATCGCTATATATATAGAAATTTGAATGGGCACAAGAGTAAATTCCCCTTCAAATTTGAATTCCCCCCCCCCACCCACAAAAAAAAAAAATCAAAAAGGGGTGGTTGCGGCATTAATAAATGCTAAAGAGGGTTACAAAGTAACTTTTGAAACAGAAAGAGACATCAGTTGGGGCATGAATTATGGATCCAAACACCCAACTGAGGGGCAAATGATGTGGCACGCCAACTCATGCCATGTGTCAGCATAATACTGGGCCATTTGTCCACTAAAAGTCCAGGTGGCACCGCCACTTGGCAATGACTGGACCACCAAGGTGGGCTCCATACGGCCATGTGTCGCCGTAAGATTGGGCCACGTGTCCACAACAACTACTTAAAAGAAGAGAAACCTCTGCTACGTGTCGCAACCCCATTCGACACTACAGAGTAGGATAAAAAGAGGAATTTGGGCCTTGAGGCTTGAATGTAAAAGCCCATGAGGCTTTTACAAGTATCAACCAATTAGACGATGACAAATGTCATCGTCCAATTCGTTGGCCTCCAAACCTAAAGGCTATAAATACCCCTCAAAATCATCATTTTGGGGGCATTCAACATTCAATAATTCAATCAAATCTTCATTCATCACATTAAGAGAATTTCTCTCACTAGTTTCCCTCTCTAGATTACCAAATTGCTAATTATTGTTAATTTGCCTTAATCCTCAACAAATACTTACTTAAGTATGGAGGGGGAAAAAATCCTACGAGGATTTTATTCCCTTGTTTTGCAGGAATCAAGGTCCGTGCCATCAGGAAGTAAACAAGCCATCACCTGTCTGTCCGAAGTGTAGCCCTCTAGTTCCCTCTCCACGTATTTAGTTGAAGAGACCCTACCAGCAACTCATTCTACATCAATCACAGTGATGTGTTTAGTTAAACATATCACAATGATTAAAGTGTATTAATATCATATCACCAACATAATACATCATATCACAATTACTTATACGAAGTATAATAGTATATTAACATCATACCACCTATAGGGCATATCATATTACACGAGTTTCTAATATCATTATACTACATATGTTTCATATTATTTGCAACGATTTGATATAATAAAGAGAGGAAAAATGTATAATCATTGCAATAATGTGAAACAAGGATAGTATTATAGATTAAAGAGATCATATTACAACTTATTTATATTATATAATATTATAAATTTCACACTTTTACCATTGTGATATGTTTAACTAAACATGTCACTGTTATTAACTAGAAAATCCCCCAACTTGGGAGGTTTCAACGTATGAACTGCCTTGTCAGCTACCGGAGCTCTCTTCTCCGTGACATCTTTCTCCTTAGAAGGTGTAGGCTCCGCAATCTCCTCAATCACCACATTGCTGGTCTTGCCAATCTGGACTCCTATCTCTGAATCAGCATCATCAGCGGGCATCTTAGGACCTTCATAGTGGATCCCTGTTCTGGTAGTGATGGAGTTGAAATTTCTCTCTCAGCTGGTGGATTTGATTGAGGAGGTAGTTAACCCTACTTCCGCTGACCTGTGGACTATGCAATCTGAGCTGGCTGGGTTTCTAGTTGCTAATTGTGAGCCTGCATTGCCTCCATATTCTTCTACATCTGCAGCATCATATTCTTCACCTCTGAAATTTCACCACTAGGTTGAGCTGATAGTGCAGGAAATGGTGGTCTACTGAGACCTGGTGGGTGTGGTGGTGCAAATCGTTGCATCTGCTGGTGAACCTACTGAGGTGGTATAGTTTGCTGTGGATTCTGCACATTATTGCTGTTCTTGTAGGAAAAGTATGGATGATCCTTCCAACCTGAATTGTATGCATTGGAGAGCGGATTGTTCTTGTAGGCTTGGAAGGCACACACTTGCTCTACCGAACTATGACATGATTAGGAACTGTGATCGAATGTACCGCAGGAATCGTAGAAAGGATCAGTACATCCCGAAAGTGCAGCCATTGCAGCTACAGGTGATGGTGGAGGAGCTGTAGTACTAATCTTGTCAAGCTTCTGGCTTATGGCATTGATCTGTGAAGCTAAACTTTCGTATTTATCATCAACCACATGCTTTCCACCTTTCTTCGAATGTCCTCTGGGATTGCCAAACTGTGAATTATGAATATCAATTTCTTCGATCAACTCATATGCAGCATTAACCTCTTGGTTCATGAATCGACCACTGGCAGCTGAATCTAGCAATGTCTGACTCTCTTGGTTCATGAATCGACCACTGGCAGCTGAATCTAGCAATGTCCGACTCTCATTCCCTAAACCGTTATAGAATGACTGGATCAGGATCCGCTTCTCAACACCGTGATGTGGGCACAATCTCAATAGATCCTTGAACCTCACCTATGCTTCATACAATATCTCATCTGACTCCTGGTTGAAATTCGTGATCTTACTTCGAAGGGTTGCAGTTCGCTCTGGAAGGTAATATTTCCGTTGAAATGCAAGAGCTAACTCTTCCCAACTGTTGATGTTATCCATATTAAGACTGTTCAACCAGGTACTAGCCTTGTTTTTCTAATGAAAACGGGAACATCATTCTTCTAACGTAGTCTTGAGAGACCCAGCTTGCTTAATTGTACCACAATACTGGAGGAAATTATTCAAATGCAACATCGGATCCTCCATTAAAGTTCATGCAAACTGATTCCTTTCCACCATATTCACCAGAGCTGCCTTCAGTTCAAAATTTAGAGCCTCAGTATTAGGGAACTGATACCCACCTCCAACTGTTGCAGAACTGGGTTGTGAATAATCCTTCAACGATCGTGGTTGCGGCGGCGGCGGTGGCAGTGGCTGTGCATCATTATTCGGTATTTTGTTTTCGTTAATATGTGACTCTGCCATTTCTTCCCTATTAGAATTCTCAGAAATGCTCAAATGAGAAAAGAGTTGTGACAAATCTGATAGTATCCTTTCAGAAATAATAACTCTCCGCAGTCTCCACCTCCTCCTACGACTCCGCTTATGCAATGACCGTTTTGGTTCAGGATCAATCCAAACCGACATGCAAACCTAGTACCTGCACACAAACTGAAACTGCAGATATACATAAGAACTGTCTCAAAGAACAATGAGTTTCTTGAGACAAAATAAAAAAAAAAATAGGACAAGATAACCCGATTAGTAGAAATTAAACAATTGCCTTCCCGGCAACAGTGCCAAAATATGGTAGGGATAGTTGTATACCTATCAAAAATAACCTACTACTCTAACTATATAGACAGGGAAGTAGGGATCGTATCCACAGGGAAGCAAGCAATTCTACTAACTCTAAAAAGTTACTATGTCGTAAGGGGCCTTTGAATTTTGGGTTTTGATTAAAAAGTTGACTACTACTAGGAACGGAGTTAAACACAGTAAATAACTCTATAACTAAGTCTAGGACGTTGGTTCACTACAGATCAACCAATGAATTGCAACACAATTAATTAACCGATTATTAACTTCCGGAACTAAGGTTCACTAATTCTCTCGAATCTAGTCTCCTTCAAAACTCCTCTAATGGCTCTCGCTCACTTAGATTCGTTTTGCCTATTGTCCCTGTGATTTAATTGTGTTAATCTTACCTCGCGGCATCGATTTCGACAATATCAAACTAACAATTAAACCTTGCCAGTATTTAACTGAAAGCAAAATAAATTGACAACAGAATTCAAGAACTTCAACAATTAAATTAACAATCATAAACAAAACATCAGGAACGATCCGTAGATCCCCTAGCCCTAGAAAGGAAACAACTCACACATGATATAAATTAAAGAAACGAAATCAATAAAAGAAAATAAAACAATAAACATAATTGAAACTAATAAATTAACAATAATTATTAAGCTAAATCTAAAAGAAGAAACTAGGGTATAAAAGAATAATAAAACTAAAACTAAAAACATAAACTAAAACTAAAACTAAAACTAAATATGAATTAAAAGAACTAGAAGTAAAGATTGAATAGAAACCTGAACTTTTTATTGAATTGAACGATTGAAAGAATTCCACAAGAGAAATTCTAGAGAGAGAAACTAACTTAAACTAGGATTTTAGAATAATGACAATTCGTGTGTAAACCCTAGGGAAAATTACATTAAGTACATAGTCAAAAATAGGAGAAACGAAGCCCAAAAAAGCATAAAAGTCACTGTGCCCAGCCAGCCAGACGTGATGCACCCGAACCAGGCACAGTGCACTCAGTCCGGGCATGGTGATCAGAGAGCCTTCGGGCTTCCGGCTTTGCTCGTAACTTCTAAAACTCGACTGTGAAACTTCCCAAAGGCTTCTAAACCATGTCCTAGCCTTCTCAAAACTTCTCAAAGTGGTCAAGACTCTCACTATCTTGCCATGTGCTCAAGATAAAGTGAAAACCGACACAAAAACATCAATTCCTACAATAAATAACAAACCAAAGCAACAAGCACTAAAAGCAACCAAAGTTAGTAGAATATGCTCAAAAAGCCTTGTTAGAGCCAAAAACAAATATAAAATGGGGGCAAGTAATGAATATAAAATTAACTTATCAGTTAATAATATGCAAGTTACTATATCATAATAATTAAAACTTCTCATAAATCATAAGTAATAAACATCACTGTTCATCCCCATATTCATGTGCTTCATCCTCATCCTCATGTGCTTCATCTTCTCCATGTGGTTTCATTCACTTCATGTGTTTCGTGTTGTACTTCATTTCCCATAGAAACATAAATCTCTTTTGTTATTCCTACTCGATTTCGGTTTGTAGCAATTTTTTTGATTCTTTTCAAACATGTTGTGATCGGGTCCCATTCATTCAGCCTCGAGAGAAATTGGTATTCCTAATTCATGTAGCAAAACAATATTTTGAACTGTACAATAAGCAACTATTATGCCCAGTTGATATGCATCGTCCATTTGTGACATCATATTTAAAATTTTTCATCTTTTTTTCAAACATCCAAAACATGTTTTAATGGTTGAATGCAGTGAATAATGTCGATGATTGAGGTGCTCTAACATGCTTTATGGCGGACCACTGTCTTCAAATTGTTTTAAATGATAGCTTAGTTGTTTTCCTTGATGTGGACTTAGATATCCTCTAGTGTTTGGATATCCTGAGTCTACCAAATAATATTTTTCTACCCATTTTATAAGAAAAGATTAGTAACATGTGTTGAAATATTTAACTTTGTGAAAACAAATTAAATTCACTAATAATTTTTCTGTAGGTGGATGAGGATATCCCATTGTATCATCACCTAAGAAATGTCTCCAAACTAATGAATTATGTGCACTTCCCTCATAGCCTACGCGATATACGTAAATAACATGTTGCCGTTACAATCCAAGTCTTTTTCCCACTGCGTCCTTTGTATGGCTTACTATTTGTGTCATCAATCACTGCTTGTAAATGAGTTCCATAAATAGCACCAATAGCATCCTAGTTTGACAAAATATAAGTGTTAGGTGTGAGGCTACGACAAATTAAACGTACAAAATGATAAAAATTACAGAACTTGAAAAATGGTCAGTATAGTTCACTATTATCAATCTTTTGTGGTAGCTCATTTGAACTTTGATATGGTCGAATTACTTCAATTGAAAGTGAAACTAATGCTTTCAACACAGCTTTGAACTCTAATGGTTGATATTGAGTGCTGAAATCTATCGGCCGCATCCCGGTATGAAATTAGCTTTTGCCATGGTAAACAAACAAATAGCTATGGTAAGCAAAGAGATAGCTATTTGCTCCTCCACATGTACAAATTCAATATCTATTAGTAGTTGTTTCTCTCTAAGTATAATGCAAGTTTCTTGAAAATAGTTTTGTCTAGTTTACACAACATTGAATGACCAGTGAGTAACCTATGTATCCATACACTTCTTGGTTCACCACCTAAATGTAAGGGTAATAGCTCAACTTACTTACACAACCTTCTAAGTTTGTGCAAGGCAACGAACAACGCCACAAACAATTTTGAATATCCATTTCATCCATTCTACATCAGAACAAGAAATTGATAGTAAAAAAATTAAAATAATAGCTGAACAACAAAAAGAAAACGAAATGAATAGCTTAACAATATCGATTAATAAATTAATGTCAATTACAATAAGTAAAATACATCATTTATAGATAGAAGCACAAAGCCACATACTAATAGAGACATCACTTATGCCATTGCACATTGGATACTACAAAAGAAAACTACACACCAAGTAATAATTTAATACTTATTATTAACATGGTGACAACACAAAAGTAAAAACACTAATAAATCCTATGACTATAAGTCATAAATATGATAATATGTAGTTAAAGTGACAACATTAGAGATCATAGTTTTCGAAGTTGTCATGCATCATGTGTCCTTATTGTGGGGATGAAATTATGTAAAAATCACTGGGAAAAGTCATCTTTTTCTTCAAAAACAGATATCTATACTCATTGTCAGGTAGGGATAAGAACATTTCTCCATATTCAGGATCTCTTAGAAACCTAGAGCCTCAACAATGACACCCTTGCCATGTTGTGTAACTCGTGGCATTTCTTCAAGAATCGAAATCATTCGTTCATACTTTGATGGATCTTCAGATTCAATCTTAGAATACCCCTTCATTTTGTTTCTCAACATAGTTAGACAAGCATGAATTTCCTCCTTCATAGTTCGTCTGCTAGAAATGCAACCACTATTTACACTCTTACATTTCTTAAAAGATGTAGCCTTAGCCGATGAACGACTTTCATTGCCCGATAATTCATCTCTACTTTGTACACCACGATTAATAAGTCCCCTTGAATCGCTAGACCCTTCTTCCATTACATTATCAGGATCTTTGTTCAAGTTGAGGAGATATAAAACTTGGTTTTCCAGTCACTATAAAAGTTACTAACTGCCTTTTCTTCAAATTCCTTCGTTGTTCGAATATTCAATTGAGGTACTATCACATCTGAATTGTACTTACCACCTTGACCTCTAGATTTATTTTTATTGAAAAAAAATCCAAAAGGACTTCAACACTTTATTCAGTCCATTTTGTTCTACTGCTGGCCATTTTATATGACTAATAAATGATATGAAAAAATAGTCATTACCTAATACGACTATTATATTGTATAAACATTCATCAATTAAATTATCACGCATCAATCAAAGTATAGAGAAATTGCATATCAAATATAGCATGCTTACATAGTTAAGTATGGAGAAAATGCATATAATGTACAAAGATCAAAAAGTGCATATACTATGCCAATTAGTTCATGAATCAATTTACGTGAAGGTATCTAAACATGAGTACAATCAGATTTATCAATCATAAAAATAAATACAGTACAAAAAAATCAAAAGTAATAAAACTTTAGTAAAGTACGTACCTTAGTTTGGTCAAGACTTGACAATAGATTGAAAGTGATGGCCGAAAGATTTCTATAGGAAAAGTATTTAGACAACTAAAGGGCACATGGATATATGGAAAATGAAATGACGCCATTGGGAGCATGAACTTACAAGAACCAATATACAATGTTGGAAAATGAGAAATATTATTGCACTTGGGGAAGTATTAGGAGCCACTACCGATTTGTATAACATGGTAAAATTTGTATGTATTTTCCTTTTTTTTTTCCCCTTTTTTTATCAAATTATTTGGATGGGCTGAGAAATGAATTATAATTTCTCCGTATATAAAATATGACCTTGAACAAAATTTTATTTAATGATTATTTATATTATCAAAAGTATTGTTGATTTCTAAACTTATTTTTCCTATCTGAACTTATTTTTTCTTATTTGAAATTATCTAAGCTTATTTTTTCTAATCTAAACTTATCTGAACTTATTTTTTCTGAAAATAAGTAAAAATAAATTGAACATAACAAACCCTCACTTTTTTTTTTAGAATGGTGGGGTTAGTATGTATTAAGATAATTTCAATTGATAATTAATGCTCATGATGATTTAATAAGTATTTTTATTTACATTAGCCAACCACAAGCAAGAAAAATTGACTATGGCTTTGCAATAATTAATGGTTCAAATTTTACAATCAATAGCAATGCTTGATGTATATAAACGGAAAGTTTTCTAATCAACTACCATATATTAAAACACAAGGCGGATCATTGCAATCCACCACGTACAAAGAAAAACCTTGATGCTTAATTTGGCCTCTGGATGTGAACGACGGTGAAGAGAATGAAGAGAGTGAGGATGGTGAAAAGTAACAAGAAAGACATTGAAGAGGGTGTTTGAAGACAGTAAAGGGTGAATAGGGTGAAGAGTAAAGAAAGAGGAAAAGACTAAGGGGGTATGTAGTTAGGCGCGTGAAAAATAAAAGAAAAAATAATTTTTACACCAATTATTTGATGCGGTTATAACCGCAGCAAATAGTTACTGTAACCGGAGCAATTGAGTTATTTGCTGTGGTTAACAATAACAGCAACAAATAATAAGGAATGGCTACATTGATCCAATTATTTGCCGCAATTATTTAATGAACCCCCAAATAACCACAACAATTTAGGTGCAACAAATTTGATTTTTAAGATAAATCGTGACGCCTCCTCATTACAACTTTTATAAATAAATCATAAAATGTCGACTAAATAGTGCAAGTATTAAGAATTGAACTTGTGACCTCTCACCTATGATGCAAATAACTTACCAATTAAGCTATACATTACTATTGTTTTTTTTTTTTTGATAAGGTATGATATCATATTATCATGGATTGTAAAATATATAAAAGTTTGAATATATTGAAATAAAAAAAATGATCAAATATCTCTAAACAATCATTTTTATGCTACGTATATTAAATAGATATGATGATCAACAATGAATAATGATAGAATAACTGTTTGTATGATTATGTGCTAACATACTCCGATGCGTATAATCATCTCATATTCAATTTTATCTCTTTCCCGGTAAGACTCTCTCTCTAGGATTTTCTCTCTCTAGGAATTTCTTTCTAAGAACTTCCTCCTTCTCTCTTTTTTTTATTTTTTTTTTCTAATCTAACACCTTAATTAATAACAAGGGGAACTTCATCCTTCTAGGATGTAGGCTCCTAGAGTTGAATCTTGTGTCTAGGTTAATTTGTTTTATTGGTCAAGTTTTCTTTTTTGATTTGTGTCATGTCATATCCTCCTCAAATGGATTGCTCCATGCACGATACTGAAGCCATTTCTAATGTTATTGCTCCCGTAGTAGCCACCTCTTTCAAGGAAGTGGTGGTCAAGTCCTCTCAATGGTTTAATGAAGTTAGGAAGATCAAGATTACTTTAATGGAATGGGAGGAACCTGAGCTCACCCCGCCATAAGATTCCCTTCGTGTTTAATTCCCAACTCATACTCTTTCAAAACTTCAACATAGGCCAAAATGTCTGCCATAATGGGTAAATGTCTAGGTATATCAGTTCGCCCTTTTTTTATCACGTCACGTACCCGAGCAATGTGGTGTCCCAAAGGATCATTGGAAGTCATTGACATAGGACAAAATGTCTACCTTTTTTGGTTCTCTAATTCTAATGATTATGAGAGAGCTTTATTTGGTGGACCTTGGTTCATCCTTAATCACTATCTCATGATCATCAGATGGATGCTTTTGAAACTATATCTATTTGGGTTCGGTTTCCTGAGCTGAATATTATGAGAATGATGCTCTGTTTGAAATTGCAAAGAACGCAGGTAAACCACATCGAGTGGACTATGCTATCGATCACATTACAAGAGCTAGATATGATCGATTTTGCATCGACATTGATTTTAATGATCCCTCATAACGAAAAGTATGGGTGGGTAATGGATGGCAAATCATTGAATATGAAAATATCCATTATCTTTGTTTCAAATGTGGTCGAATTTTTCATGCCAAAAATGGTTGTCTTTAATCTACCAAGACCGAGGTCTCTAGCCCAAGTCAAGTTGTTGTCAACTCTTCCAATGACATCCTATTATTATTAATGATCCCACCCCCACTAATTTAGTGGAATCTCTAACCCACCTACTAACTCTAAAGTCCAAGCCCCCACTTCGAATATGCCTAACTCCACTCACAACGAAGGTGATCTCTATGGGCCTTGGACCCTTGTTCTCAATAAAAGACAAAAGCTCAAAGTAGTGGACAACTGTCTTCCCTCTTCTAGCCATCACAATGCTACCAACCCAAAAGACATAAATTCTCATTCTACTAAAACTTCCCATCCTACTATACAAAGTCAAGATAAGCCTCTAAAGAACAAGCACAATGTAAAACTAACACTAAATGCAAAAATTAGCAATAAACAAAACCAATTTTTTTAGGAAAATTACTAAAAAACAATTAAGAAAACGGCTAATGCGAATTCCCAAGTTAAACACCATTACACTGAGATAATTCATTCTTTTCACTCAGCCTCCACTAACACTCAATCTCCGAGCAAAGCCATTGTTTCTCCCAATATTATGGAGGATGAATCGTCTCACCATGCCAACAATTCCATGGGATATACTAACTCCACCTCCATCGTTATTAATTCTCACACCATAACTCAAAATTTCAATCATGGACACACAATTAACCGCGAAAAGTTTATCCTCAATTTGTAGACACCTACATTTGTCCCCCCCCCCTTCTTATGGCGATGATAAACATATACCACATCGCTAATTAGTTTAGTCTTGAGAAGCACCCCAAAAGATCAAACTCAAGGCGCTTCAAAATTTATAAAAACCCAAAAAAAACACAAGAAAATCACAAAGATGATTCTATTTTATTTTATTTTTCCATATTTTTCTAGAAATTTTCATATTTTTCCCATATTTTTATAATAAAGTTATAATGGCTCTTTAATTATTTTCCACAAGAAACGAGCTAAAAACGTGCCAAAGAAAGGAAAACCTTGGAGCCCAAGTCATGGGCCCAAGGGGATTCTCTCCTCCTCAAAGCCCACAAGGATGGAATCATGGAAGGAGGAAACTTCCATGAGCATGTGTGAGGAAACTTCCTCCTTCCCTCTCTTCATGAAACGAGACAAGCCTTAAGAAATAAGGAAATGAGCATGTGTGAGGTTGTACGAACTTCCAGGCCTAGTACATCATGAATATCAGCAGAATTTCCGAGAAAGTGCATCCCGTACTATGCGCTTTTGCGCACACCATGTGTGAGGTTGTACGAAGTTCTAGGCCTAGTACATCAGGAATATCAGCATAATTTCTAAGAAAGTGCATCCCGTACTATGCGTTGTTGCGCACATGTCATTTTCCGAATTTTTCCATATAAGTACCTCACTCATTTCCCTCATTCAAGGCATCTTGGCATCTTTTCGTCTTAGCAATCTGGTAACCTCGTAATGTTGGCATTTGAAGAGTGACATGATTGATTTAGAGAGAATTTAGCATTCATCATCTTTCTTCCATAAAAATCGTTCATTTTTTCCATTAAATATTCATCATTTTTCTTTAAATCTTCATCTTCTTCACCTTTACAAACACAAAAAACACAAAAAAGATCTTTTTATTTTATTTTTCACTTTTATATTATTTCCATCATTTTTGTTTATTATTATTATTATTATTATTAATTACTATAATAATAATAATAATAATAATAATTATTATTATTATATTTATCACCATCATTATAATCATCATACTATAATCGGGTTATATTCGGGTTTTGGATTCTTGAAGGCACTTCCAAGATCATTTTGACACTACCACGCAAGGTAACTAAGATAGATGAGGCCTCACTAAATCTTCATTCCCGACTTTATTATAACCTTCAATCTTATTCATCATCGTCTTCATCGAGTTTTCTCTTATTATTCTCTATTGTTATTATTATTGTCGGCTTCATCCAAGTTAGCAAATAGAAAGAATCATGTTTAGGCTTTTAACGCTTTTAAGAGCATGATTACATGATAATGTAGCTTGTTTTAAAGTTTACTTATTTGAGCATGAGTATATGTTTTAAAAGCTTTATATGCATGATCACATGAACTTTAAAGTTTCTTGCAATATGCAATGGCATGATGACATAAGCTTATGTGTTTCTAAGCTTTTCTAACATGTTCACATGATTTTATCGCTTTCCCTATTTACATGATTGCATTTGTATGTAAGTCATGATGACAACTTTTCACGTAGATATAGGATGATAAAAGACCGGGTTTATGAAGTCACATATATCCACATGAGTAATAAAGACTCGATTATTGAATAGGTTAAACGAGACATAAGTGAAGTGATCTCCAAACCTAGCAAATATGTGTGCATTAAATAAACTCGCCTAGTAAGCACTCAAGCGGTGCACCCTTTAAGTTAATTCTGCTGTGAGGCTACTTGATATCATATGATGAGATTACAATAGAGATCTAGTAGAGGACCACATGTCGTGGCAGAGTCTCGTACTCTGAACCTCGTCCTCTAAACCATGAACTGGTGCACGACCTAATCATTGGGAAACCGTCGCACCTCACCTTGGCCGGTGAGAACTCGGTCATTTGGGTCCGCAAGACTCTATGGAGTGCAGTTGTGGCTTCTATTGGATTTACATTCCAAGCAAAGCGTACTTACTCTACGCGATGACCCTTCTCATGGTTTAAAGAACAAACAAAACATGGACGAATGTGGCCTCGGTGGCCAGACACCTACACAATCCGCTATCAAAGACGTTGTGTCTTCCTACCATCGTCAACCTCACTACTGATCCGCCACATGTAACCTTTAGCACCGCCAATGCTCCTCACTCCCCCACTAAACCAAACTCCACCACCGCCAAATACAACCACTACCCACTAAAACCACCAGATTAGACATCCCAAACACCACCCCCAATGATGGCATTTCACTTACCCTTCAAACTGATACATGTCCCGTTTCACCCAATTCCCCATCACCCACCTTCCCCAACCCCATTCCAACCTTCCTCAGCCACCATTACCACCAAAATTTCACCACCCTACTTCCCCTGTTTCCGGAAATTCTGAATTCCTTACCACCAGCATTCCACCCCCCACAACTTTACATGTTTACAACCATCCCAGCCGCTACAATGAACTTTGATGAGGGGTCAACTAACAACGAAGAATTACCCTTATGAACAATACATTGCATAGTGTAAACAGTGCCTACTAGTGGCGACATAGATTCATTACATCCCCGAAACGAACATTCAACTCTTGCCCATCAAAATAATTGGAAAAAAATATGGGTGTGTCCGCACACCATGCAATGGTGGGGCAAGTCAAAGAGGGAGTGGCGGGAGTTCAACTGGAGCTGAATTGTAATACCCCACATTTCCTCATATTTTAAGAAGTTAATTTTGTATTTTATACGTGTAATTTTAATATTTTTATTGAAAAATTGTGTTCAATAAGAATATTAAACAGAAAAAATTAAATAAGCTTTAATTAAAAAAATAATTATTTTGTGTTATAAATAATATTTTATGTTTTATAAAATATTTTGAAAGGTTTCTAAAAATAGATTTTTTAAGAGTTTCCTAAATTATTTTAAGGCAAGGGCATAAAAGTATTTTCCACTATTTAGGATAATTATGGGCTTCACCAAATCCTACTTTGGGGCCTATAAGTACCTTTAAAACCCAAATTTTCAGATTTCATCTTTCATAATTGTCATTAGGATTCCGAAATTTAGAGAGATAAAGAGAGGAAAAAAAAAGAGAGCAAGAATTCCGTAAAAAAAAAAAAAAAAAAAAAAAAAAAAGGGGGGTTT
>PYUH01004021.1:175376-211065 GCA_016808085.1 Suaeda aralocaspica
AAAAAAAAAAAAAAAAAAAAAAAACAGATCGGTTTTGGCGAGGAAGGAGAGAAAACAAAAGGGTTCATTTTTTGGGAGTTGGTGCGCCGGAGCCCTTCTCGCTGCCGGCCACCGCACGCCAGCCAACTCGTCCTCCCCCTAGTTTCGGTAATTTCGAATATAAAAAAAAAAAATTCTTCTCTTTCTTTTCGATTCAATTTTGCAAATTCATGTTTATGTTTATGTTTAATCATGATTTTAAAAGTTTAAATCATGTTTAATGAAGTTATGAATTATTTTAAAGCATGAATTAATTTGTTGTTCATGAGATTTTATGTTAGGGTTTATAAAGTAATAAATTCTTGATTTATATGAGTTTTAATGATTTAAACTTCAATATTATGATCATGAATTGTTGTTGGGTGAATTTATGATGATTTTATGAGGTTTAGATTGATTTTTAAAGGCTTTAAACATAAAATAAATTGCTGCCCAAATTTTGTAATCATGAAATTCAATAGAATAGATATTATGAACATGTTTTGGCTTATGAAAAATTATTCTAAAGCATAGATTGGTTTCATAATGATGTTAGTAGATTATAAAAGAGTTTTATGATGAAGTTATGATGTTTTTATGAGTTTAAAGTTAATTAATAAATCTGAAAATTTTATAAAAGCAAGTTAAAATAAGTTTTAAGTGTTCATATTATGCTAGTAGGATCACATATTAAATTTATAATGTTACATATGATTTTAAGTATGTAATTAGCATGAATTGATCATATAAATTAAGTAATACATTGTATGATTGAATTGTGTTGTTTTGAGGTTTTCAATGAGTTTTGATTATTTTAAATTGCTGTCCACTTTTCTAAAGTGACATAAAATCTATGTTAAGGTTTTATAAAGTGTAAATAAGTCCCGAAAATCAAGTAATCTTGCAATAGAAAAAATTACGTGAAGTATGGAATTGAATAGAGACCATATAAGGAATGTTTTGGACAAGTTTCCAATATAGAAGTTAGATTAGAGTTGTTGTAGAACTTGGCCAACAAGTTTTTAATTTAGTTGTGGTTTTCTTTATGTAGGAGACTTTGATTTAGTCAACTTTTAGAAGTTGTGGCGGAGCACTACTATTTCACAAGGTACGTAAGTACCAAAGTCAAACATAAGAATTAGAATTCATGCTTGGATGATCCCCTATGTTGTGAAACATTGTTATGCTTGTTTGAATTATGAATTGATGTGCATGACAAGTTTTGTTAGAAGCATGATTTTATATTATTTTTGACATTCCATGTTGAATAGCAATATAAATTTTATAAGATTGAATTGGAGTATTATGATCAGTTTAATTTGGCCAATAGCTTGTTAATAAAGAAAGGAGGTTATTTTAAAGTTGGTTAGTTACTTAATCAACAAGAAAAGTAGTTGTGAATTCTATTCACATGATTAAAAGGAGTTTATGAGCAAATATTTTATACTTGTTGCCACTCACAGTTTAACGTGTGGTCAAGGAGAAAGTAAATAGTTAGCCACTCACAGTTAATCTGTAGTAAAGGAAGTTTAGTTTAATTAAAGGACGCACATGAGATTATTTTTGAATCACTTTAAGTTGAAGATAATTAATATGGCTTGCTTGATTTGATGCATAATTTTTATGTGATGTTGTATATGAGTCATAACATTGTTAAACCGGTTGATCACGTAAAGTGTAAGAGGATTCGCATCAAAACTCTTGGAACGTATATACCTTCAGTATGAACAATAGGGGGAGTCGTATGGAACAATGATCTATGACTTCTAATTGGAGTACAAGACGTTGTACTCTTTTATATTTTTAATGCGTTGGAATTCCGTCACTTTATGTGACATATGATGTGGCATGACAAGTCAGCTGCCACGTGTCAGCTTCTGAGTGGACCACGTGTCCCTATTTTTCTTATAAAGAGACGACATGGGATTGCCACGTGGCAGTGATTTGCAATGAGTGGACCCTACATGGCCACGTGTCATATCACAATTGGACCACGAGTCCTTAAAATGCCAGCATGGGATTGCCACGTGGCAGTGATGAGTCTGCCATGAGTGGGCCCACACTGCCACGTGTCACCTTTTTACTGGTCCATTTGTAACTCTGTATCTGCCACATGTCAAGCTCTTATTCGCCAATGACAAAAAGAGCTAAAACAAACCATGGGGCCTTAAAGTTCTCTTCTAAAAGCCCATTAGGCAAATGAAGGAAGATAATCAAAGAGATGATGACAAGTGTCACAATCTCAGTGGGCATGAAATTGTACTTCAGGCTATAAATAGTCCAAAAATTCTGATAACAAGGACACTAAAAAAAAATTAAGACAAAAACACTTACTAAAAAGGGAAAACTTCTCTCTAAAACTTCTCTCTAGAATTGTTTAATTGTTGATTATTGTTCCCTTACTCTCCTTCAAATACTTACTTAAGCATCGAAGGGGGAAATAATCATACGAGGATTATTGTCCCTTTTTTGCAGGTACTTGGAGGGTACGTCAACAGGCAACCAATCTATTCACGCATCCAGTCTACGTCAGCGAAATCCTCACAGTCCCTACCCCACCTCATTGCTTTAGCAACAACATTTGGCGCCGTCTGTGGGGAGGATTCCTAACAATGACTGGAACTGGAATACCTACTGAGGATGAGACCAGATACCTAGACCAAACTGGGAATTACCAAACTGGGGAAGGTACTGGCTCACCGAGAAGAACACAAGAAAACTCTGATTTTGGAAACCAACCTGTGACCATGAGTCAGCTCAAGAGCATCTTGGCTGGGTTCCAAGAGAACCTGGCGGAAACTCTACGGGAGTATTCCACCAAGAAAACTCAAGAGAAGGTTGAGACACAACGCCCTTCATCTTCAAAGATGAAAGGTGTGATGATTGAAGAAGGCCAAGGCCAGGAGAGATTGACTTTCCATGAGAAAGTTGAGAAATTAAGGAAGGACCGAACTCCATTGAAAACTCAATGGGGTGCAGTGAAGAGGTACCCTGTCACTCCCAGATTTAAGCCTAAACGGGAGTTGGCAGGTAAGGAAGCTGGATCTAGCAAGACTCAAACTGATGCTAGAGAACTAATTGAGTTCAAGAAGGCCATTGCAAGTGATGCTCGAGAGTATTTGGAGCAAAAGAAATCGTCTAGCCGAGATGCCAGAGAGTATCTCGATGCCAAAAAGGCCTCTAGCATGGATACAAGAGAGTATCTGAAGGCTAAAAGGGCTTGGAAGGAAGGAGGCCGACCTGGTTCCTCTGAAGAATCATCAACTAGGGAGATGACTGACTCCCATCATGTTTCCCTAGAGTCAGGAGAACATGCAAGTCTACGAGACTTAATTGAAAAGAAGAAAGCTGATAAGGCTGATCAGTGCAGGAAAGAACAAATGATCAAATACTGGGAGGATGTAGGCAAGTCAAATAATCCTGGCCGAGAATCCACAAAGGCTGTCCATAACCCTACGGGGGTTGTTGGACAAATGCCTAATAACACAATGATGGAATGGAAGACACCGTTCTCCATGTCCATCATGATGGCTCCACGTCCCAATAAGTTTAAAATGCCTCAAATTGAGCCATTCGACGGGACCACTGACCCGGAGGAGCATCTAGCCACTTATAAACATTTGATGTACTTCCAGGGTCCGGATGATGTGACCTGGTGCCGATACTTTCCGGCAACCCTGAAAGGAATTGCCCAGAAATGGTTCAATAGCCTCCCTGATCAATCAATTAACAATTTTCATGAATTGAGTACGATCTTTGTACATCATTTCATGGCAAACAAGAGGGAGAGAAAGACCAGCATGCATCTGGCCAAAATAGTGCAAGGAGAAAAGGAGTCTCTAAGAAGTTATGTGCAAAGATTCAATCTGGAATCTTTGCAAATCCCCAACTTATCTGAAGGTGTGGCCTTCGATAACTTTTTTAGAGGTCTCCGAGATGGAACTTTTAAATTTGATATTGTAAGAAGAAATTGTAAAACGCTGAAAGGAATTTTGGAAGAAGCTGAATGTTTCATTCATGCACAAGAGCTCTGTGCTTCCACTAGGAAGGACAGAAGAGATGATAGAAAGAGTGAATCACACTCTAAAAACAAGGATCAAAAGAAACATGCCACCTGGGCAACTAGGACATCAGGCAAGGGAGGAAACTTCCAAAATAAGAAAAGAAAGCCTAATGATGGTCCTAAGATAGAGTTCACCAAAGATCTCTATTCGGTTTTCAGGGAAATCCGCAATAAGGTTGAGATTGATGATCCACCACCCCTAAGAACTGCCAAAGAAGATAGGGACTCAAGTAAATACTGTCACTTTCACAAAGATACAGGGCATCATACTAATGATTGCTTCAATCTTAAGAGGACCCTTGAATCTCTTGCCATCAAAGGAAAAATTTCACAACACTTGATCAAATCTCATGACAAAAACACCAAACAAAAGATGGAATTCAAGGCTAATGAGCCTAAGGATGGTGCTGAGACCGAAGAGGATGTGGTGTACGTCATCTCCGGTGGGTTCGCAGCTGGCGGACCAACCCTTCGAGGGAACAAAGAGTACTTACGGAGTCTCTCCCGAGAAGGATCACCGGAGATGGGGCATGATGCCAAGGTCAAGTTTCCAGAAGTAATGATTAGTGATAAAGACTGAGGCAATGTTCGTACACCACAAGATGATCCCTTGGTGGTGGAACTGAAAGTGGCCAACACGAGGGTCAAACGAATATTGGTAGATACTGGCAGCTCCTCTGACATCATTAGTTATGCTTGCCTCAAGAAATTGAAGTACGATGTGTCTACCCTGGAACCTATCCATCACCCTATTATTGGATTTGGGGGAGGAGTAATCAATCCTTTGGGGACTGTCTCCCTACCAGTGAGGATAGGGGAAAAAGAATGTGCAAGAAACATGGTCGTCAAGTTCCTGGTGGTCAAGGAACTATCGGCATACAATATTATATTGGGACGGCCAACCTTGAATGCATCCAGAGCAGTAATTGTTACACATCTCATGCTTATGAAGTATGAGTGTAACAATGGAACTGTAGGAACTCTTCGGGGGGATCAACAATTGGCCCGAGAATGTTATATCACCACTCTTAAACCTACTGCTTGGGTTGAAGAGGTGGAAGAACCAACAAAGAAGAGGAAGACCGAGGGTATGGCTAAAAATGAACTAATGGCCATTCATAATTTAAGCCAAGTAACTCGGCCTCAGGCAGTTGGTGAACACGAAGATTTCGTTATTGACGAATTCAAGCCTGACCGAACGGTCAAGGTAGGCCAGGCCCCAGACGACCATGTTGGGGCAGAAATGAGGAAGCTGCTGAGGGAGTTCAGGGATGTCTTTGCATATGAGGTAGAGGAGATGCCAGGCATTGACCCAAGTATAGCTGTACATAAGCTAAATGTGAAACCGGATGCTAAGCCAATTCGCCAAAAGAAGAGAAATTTGGGCGAACTTAGCAATAAGGCGGCAGAGGAAGAAGTTTTGGAAGCAAGATTCATCAGACCATGCCAGTATCCTGACTGGGTGGCTAATGTAGTTTTGGTTCCAAAACCAAACGGCACCATGAGAATGTGTGTCGATTATACTGATCTTAACAAAGCTTGTCCAAAGGATAGTTTTCCTTTGCCAAAGATTGACCGATTGGTTGATTCAACGGCAGGACATGCGTTATTAAGCTTTATGGACGCCTACTCAGGATTTCATCAAATTCCTCTATGGGAGGAAGATGAGGAAAAAACAGCTTTTGTAACTGAGAAGGGTCTATATTGCTATACAAGGATGCCATTCGGTCTTAAAAATGCTCCGGCAACCTTCCAACGTCTTGTAAATAATGTTTTCAAACAGCAGTTGGGAAGGAACATGGAAGCATATATAGATGACATGATTGTCAAAAGTAAGGAAATGAAAGACCATGTGGCAGACTTAAGAGAGACCTTCGAAACATTAAGGAGGTATAAGATGAAGCTAAACCCAAAGAAGTGTGTTTTTGGGGTAACTTCGGGAAAATTTTTGGGCTTCCTTGTGGATGAACGAGGGATTGAGGTCAATCCAGACAAAGTCAAGGCTGTGCTAGATATGACCTCACCTCGAAACGTTAAAGAGGTGCAAAAACTAACAGGATGCCTAGCAGCTCTTGGTAGATTTCTATCAAGGGCAGGTGATAAATGCCATTATTTCTTTTATACGACTAAACGAAAGGCAAAGACAGGCAAGGGCAGTCCTGTGTTCGAATGGACGGAGGAAGCCGAATTAGCTTTCATTCATTTGAAAGAGCACCTACATACTCTCCCAAGATTAATCAGCCCCATTGAAAAAGAAACTTTATTTATTTATTTGGCGGTATCAGACCATGCACTCTCAGCTGTCCTGTTAGCTGAGAGAAATGGAGTCCAATATCCGGTATACTTTGTGAGTCACGTACTCCAAAATGCTGAGATTAGATACGCTCTGATTGAAAAGTTTGGACTTGCATTATTCATGGCCAGCCGGAAGTTGAGGCCCTATTTTCTTTCTCATAAAATCATTGTGTACACTGATCAACCGCTCCAAAAGGCCCTGTCCAAGGAAACTTCTGGGAGAATGCTCAAGTGGGCTCTAGAAATGGACTCATTTGACATCACCTTCGAACCAAGGAAGGCTATTAAGGGCCAAGCATTTGCTGATTTTATAGTTGAAATGACAAGGCCGCCCATGGAAAAACCAAGTATTGACCAGTGGACCTTATATGTTGATGGCTCATCCACTCAGAATGGATGTGGGGCAGGCAAAAAGTCACCTGAGGGTGACATCTATGAGTATGCCATGAGATTCAAATTTCAGACATCAAATAATGAGGCCGAGTACGAGGCATTGATTGCCGGAGTCAAATTATGCAGAGCTGCTGGGGCAAAAAAGATAGAAGCAAAATCAGACTCTCAGCTTATTGTGAGCCAATACTTGGGTGACTATGAGGCAAGAGATGCAAGTATGGCTAAATACTTGAATATACTTCAAGAGGAGGTCAAAGGATTAGACAAGTTTGAAATAATGCAGATCCCAAGGTCTGAAAATAATCAAGCTGATGCTCTTTCCAAGTTAGCAAGCTCTGCAGTGGGTGAGAATCCTCGAACAGTCTTCTGGGAGGTTAAAGAAAAAAGAAGCATAGAAGAGATGGAGGTTAACTTCATCAGCCGAGGAAACTCGTGNGAAGCTCGTGGATGGATGAGATTATTGACTACAAAAACAATGGAACCTTGCCGAACGACCCACAACGAGCAAAATATGTGAAAGCTAGAGATGCCTGGTTTGTTTTATGGTAGGGGTAACTATACAAGAAGTCTTTCACTCATCCACTACTAAAGTGCATCACCTCGGAAAAAGGAAAAGAGGTCCTTGAAGATATCCATGAGGGGTTTTGTGGCTCTCATATAGGGGGAAGAGCACTGGCAGAAAAGACACTAAGAACTGGGTATTACTGGCCAAGTCTGAGACATGNAGGTATTACTGGCCAAGTCTGAGACATGACGCAATGACTTATGTCAAAAAATGTAACAAGTGTCAGCTGTTCAGTAATCTACCACAAAAGCCAGCCAATAATTTGAACCCAGTTTTGAGCCCAATACCTTTTGCTAAGTGGGGAATGGACATTCTTGGTCCATTTCCACAAGCATCAGGACAAAGGAAGTATGTCTTGGTGGCAGTGGACTACTTTACCAAATGGGTAGAAGCAGAGCCAATGAGAAGTATCAAACATGTGGATGTCAAATGGTTTATTTGGAAAAACATAATAACAAGGTTCGGGGTGCCTCAGTCAATGGTGTTCGATAATGGTCCTCAGTTTGAGACTCCGCAATTAAGAGTATGGCTAGAAGATCAAGGCATCTCAGCTCATTTTGCCTCAGTTGGCTATCCACAAGCTAATGGACAAGTGGAAGCCTTCAACAAGATCCTTAGCACAGGAATGAAGAAAAAGCTGAATGCTGCCAAAGGTTTGTGGGTAGACGAATTGTACAATGTTCTTTGGTCTATCAGGACAACAACAAAGAACTCCACCGGAGAAACTCCATTTATGCTTGTATATGGATCAGAAGTTGTTCTTCCTATCGAAATGTGTGAGCCTACCCTAAGAGTTATGTTATATGACGAAGGGGCTAGCTGGGAAATGATGAAGGCCACCTTAGACATGTTACCTGAGGTTAGAGGCAATGCTCTACTTAGGCAAGAAGTGTACAAGCTAAAAATGGCAAGAGAACATAACAAGAGGGTAGACCATAGGCCAATAAAGTTGGGGGATCTTGTGCTGAGGAAGATGAAGTCAATTGGGAGAGCTGATGAGCAGGGTAAGCTTACTCCTAATTGGGAAGGTCCATACAAGATAATAGAAGTATTGAGGGATGGAACTTACCGATTACAAACTATGGATGGATATGAGGTACCCAGAACTTGGAATACAAATAATCTGAAAAAATATTATTTATGAAATTGGTTTCAAGAAGCCAGTGTAAGGCCATGTGCCCACCTCTTTGATCCACGTTGGATCAATGGGGAAGAAATTTCATCTTGTATTAAATCGGCTACGGGCCGCAATTAATGAAATTTCTTCTTTCTCTAATGTTAGCCTCTTTATACACCTGTTTAAATAAGATGCTGACTTTAGCATTCGAGGGCACAACCCCACACTAAACTATGAGTTAAAACTTGCTAGACAATTGTAAAAGCAATAAGGGCAGGATCCCTTAAGTGATTACGGATCACCAAATCAACTCTGCAGGCCCAAGATTCGGTCTTAAGATATAAATTCTTACTTTAAAACTAATAACAATTTCGATCCCTATGTTTAGGGGCAATCAATATATTTGATTGATTGATTTACAAGTAAATCAATCAAGGTATAAAGTTTGTAAACACAGGGATCTTATTGTTACCGGATGTGCCAAAAATGGATTTAAGCACATTCAATTAGGTCACCCAGAAAGGGGACCAAACACCGAATGTGCCAAATATGGGTTTGCACACATTCGATTCGGTCTCCAAAAGTAGACCGAGTTTAATGTTAAAAACACTAAGTTTGGCACATTCGGCCTCACTCAGTAGGATACACTCGGTGACAGCTCATTAAAAAGGAGCCGAGTCAAATAATAAGAACACCAAATTTGGCACATCCGGCGTCATCAAGTATGAATAAAGTACATTGCGTCCGGTGCCCAGGCACCTCAAAAGACTAAGTCTAGCTGCTAATATCACTAACTAAGATACATCCAGCGTCATGCGACCATGCCGGATATATCGAATTAAACTACAAACATTTGGCAAATGTTTGGTTTATCTAAAATTTACTAAGTCAAAGTTGACCCTCAATATATATTTAGAGGGGTTATGACTGGTGGATGAAACCTTCCAAAGGGATTGTTAAAAAATTTCTAAGTCCCCAAAAATATCCAAGTTAAAACACTTAGAACACCAAAATTTTCTAAATTCTTCTAAGTAAAAACGCTTAAAAATATCTTCTAAGTAAAAATACTTAGAGATATATGAGTTGCTTTGAAATTTTTGAGAAAAACCTTAGAAGTTTCTAAGTTCAGGTTGAATCTCATTGTATACTTCGAAGTTAAATCAGAACAACTTATACTATAAATCTTTAAGTAATTTATAAATCTTTAACCAATGTTTAATGGTTCATGAAGAAACGTTTTGAACAAAGTTATGTCTTATAAAGTTTAACGGTTATGAGTATTAAACTCTACAAATGTCTCTAAGTAAAGACACTTAGAAATATTTCTAAGTATAAACACTTAGAAATATTTCAAAGTAAAAATGTCTACAAATACTTCTAAGTAAAAGACTTAGAAATATGAAACCTGCTTTGCAAATGGAGTATACCCAGACCTGTGAAAATTCTAAGTAAAAACACTTAGAAATATAAAGAAGCTATGAAATTTCTAAGTAAAACAACTTGGAAAAATATAAAGGACTAATAAATAAATTATAAACGCCATTGATTAAAAGGATGGATTGATTAAAAAGTATGCTTAAAGCATAAATGTATAATACACTTGGTTTGAAAAACCAATATTGAACAAAAAGCAAAAAATACAACAAGTTATAAATTGAAAAAGAAAAATCAAGGGGCTGTTGGTGCAGGAGGCTCAATAGTAGTGGAAGCAGTGGTGTCCGCTCCTGCTCCTTCCTTTTCCTTTTCTTCCTCTTCATCCTCGGCTTCTTCCTCCTCGGCATCAAAGGGGCAAAAGGGGCTGGGAGGAGCATCCCCACAAAGGTTGGCTAAGTGAGCCCTTTTAGCATAATCCAGTCTTCTTTCAAAGTACTGGTAGGGGACGTATTCCTCGAGGCCGAGAGCCCAGGCCTCCGCAATCCTTTGTCTGGTAGATTCTTCACCTTCCAGATATTTTTGGACTGCAAATTGTCCGGCTTGGTTAAGTTCTTCGTTTTTCTTTTTCTCAACCTCTTCAACCCGGACGTTAGCTTCTTTTAGTTGCTCTGTTAAAGCAGCAACCTTCTTTTCAGCCTCTTCCGCCCTCAATTCGGCGTCCCTCTTGTCAGAGGCCATCTGCTCACAGTCCGCCTCTTTCTTCTTCAGCTCCTCCAACTCGGTCCATAGCTCCATGTTTCTTTTAGCCATGACCAAGTTCTGCTCTTTGGCCTGACCCAAAGAGGCAGAAAGCTCATTCACAGCATGTGAATTTTGAGCTTGGATTCGGCGGACTTGTTCACTAAGGTAAGACTCGCAGATGGTCTGCATTCGGGCTGCCTTTGCCCTCTCCTTTTTGGTTTGAGCAACCAACTTTTGTAAGTATTGAAGCCGAAAGATGATCTGTCAAAAGAAAATTCACAAGTTAGTCAAAATCCCACTAAGTAAAAAAGAAGTCATTGAAAGCTAGCAACAAAAGAAAACATGTTAAATAACTTACTTCAATACAACTGTTGAAACATGGACCCAACTGTCCATCAAGGATGCCTCTTAAAGACTCCTTGTACTCCTTGTCTCCACAGCGGAGAACCTCTCTGACCAACTCCTTCTTGTAGTTGGAGTCAAAGGTCTTTGAGGTAGAAGGGATGTCACCTTCCTCGTCCAGGAAGTCCCTCTCTGAGTCAGCCACATCTGTAGTGGGAAATGGAATAATTATAGCCCGAGGGTCTCTAGGAGATGTAATAGAATCTCCAGAACGAGTACTCGAAACAGATGTAACAATGTTACGGGCAAACTTAATACCTGTGGCCATAGCTGAGTCAAGAAACTCCAGGAGCAAGTTCTCCCTGATGGCCTCCTGCATACCGGCCGCAGGATCCTTGTCGGGTGGAGGAAGATCATTAGGATCCTGTAGAGAAGGACCCTGATCTGTTCCTCCGATGGTTCGACCAGCGCGTCTGGCCTCATCTTGTTCGACCGGATCCATTAGGCCGGTCTCAATTTCGTAGGGATTGTCAATGACAGGGTCCCTTTGAAGGTTGCCGGACGTCCGGCCAGTCTTCTCCTTTCTTTTATAGGGAACTTCCTTCGATGAAGGACTTTCCCCAACCGGCTTGCTTGGGGTTGAAGCCGGAGAAGATTCAGTACTGGCCAGCGACGCCGACCTCTTCTTCTTCGGTTGGGGGTTGATGGAGAGTGGAGTCGAACTCTCCTTTCTTTTTACTTTGGTAGGGAGAGCTTTAAGCTTCTCCTTACCCTTGTCTTTCTTCTCTTTACCCAGCACAGATGGCCGGGTATCTCTGGTTGACTGCAAAATAACAAAGACAGTTCAATAATTACATTCCACACAAAGTTGATTAACATCAAAAATAAAATGAAAGAAAGATAAGTTATAAAACTACAAAAACATTTCATGACCGAGTATGCCAAACTTGCATAAGCACACCCTCAACTCGGTGACATAAGTCCTGAGCCATATCTACACATTCGGTGACACAAGTCATGACCGAATGTGCTAAAACAGCATATGCATGTGTTTAACTCGGTCATAGTTCGGAAAGACCGAGTGGCGTCCACATGGAAACAGATTCGACAAATTCAGCCTCAATTATAGATACCGAATGTGCCAAAATCACCACGTTAACACACTAGACTCGGCCTGTCCACACTTAACCAAGTACCCCCCTTAAGAGGGATATTTGACACATTCGGCGTCAGAAATGACACCGAATGTGCCAAAAGTGCATTCTCATACATTCAACTCGGCCTCATAGTTGCTGACCGAGTTGAATGACATGGAAGACTGGTTAGATTAATTGGACACCCAGTAAAAAAAAAAAATACACAAAGATAAACAATAAGAAACATGTCAAATATTGGATTTTGTACATTTGTAAAAAGAAACACATATGATTTCAAAATTTTGTAAAAAGCTTAAGGCCAAATAAAGGTTGACACATTCGGTATCATATAATGATACCAAATGTGCCAAAACCAGGTTCACCTGATTTACATTCGGCCTTCCTTAAGGACACCGAATGCAATCCAGGTGAAATAAGATTTGGCACATCTGGCATCATATGATGACGAATGTGCCAAATCTTGGCTTACTCTAGTTATATCCGGCCTCATTGGAAGAGACCGAATGTAATCAGAGGCTTATATGTTTTGGCACATCCGGTGTCAAAGCAATGACACCGGATGTACTTATGACTTATTGTTACCAAAGGTTAATAAAAATATAAGGACAACAAAATTATAAGTGAATGAAAGCCGAATCAAATGCAAAAGCAATATAATTCGACACACCCGGTGTCTGATAAGAACACCGGATATGTCACATAGTTTTTCAAAAACAAAAAGAAAAAACAGAAATTCTAAGTATAAAGGAATACGCGGTAAACAATAGAAAGGTTATGGTTACAAGTTAAATTGTTAAAAGTATAATAACTTAAGTTACATTGTTTAACATAATAAATTAAATAAAAGTAAATTAAATAATTAATAAAAAAGGATGCCGAATGAAATGAAGGTGACAGGACTTTTGCAAAGTCCGGTGTCTATACCTCCGTAGTTTGCCTCTTCTGGAGAGGCGTCGTTTCTTTTGATTGGGCTAGACGACGAAGGAACTCGGCTTGATCCATTTTGCCTTTTTTCTCGTCGGGTAGCTCGTTTAATGTTTTTTCTGCAAATTAAGACCGAATTACTTACACTTAACAAATTCAAATAAAAATAATAATAATAATAATAATACAAAAGAAGGGAAAAAGTTACCTACCAACATTACCACCATACACTAACCCACAAGCTTCAAGAAACTTGTGGTCAGTAAAAAGAAATTTGAAAGGTATCCATTTGGAGGGAATCTCATACGTCATCCCTTTCCATTTAGCTGTTGTTTTCCTAAATAAATCTAAAATGGCTAAGTCATTTGTATTTAGTTTGGGTGGGTTGGATACTTTGCCTTTGAATTTAGGGCTTAAGTTCCATTTGCTCATCCTAGCTACAAAATCGGGGTCCTCATACTTAATGAAGACAAAGTCACCACGCCAAGAGGTAGCCTTATTAGACTTCTCAATGGCAGTGATGTAAACATCATCATTAGCCAAAGTAAACCAGCCATGTTTACATCCGGCAGCCTTAGTTAACTTATGCATATGTACAAAGGCTGCCGAAGAGGGTCTAAGATTGTTTAATTTACAAGTGGCAGCATAAGTCACAATATGATGCCATGAATTTGGAGTTAACTGACATAAACCTAAGTCATAACGGTTAAGAAGATTTAAAAAGAAAGGAAGAAAAGGAATTGAAACGCCCATGTCTATCATAGACATATAGATGCCGAAGCATCCCTCTGGGGCACTAAGAAGGGAATCGCCCTTCTTAGGAAGAATAAGCTGAAAGCTTTTGTGGTTAATAAAGGAATTACCATAAAGGACAATGTTAATATCCTTTATGGCCTCCCATCTCACCAAAGCAGTCTCTGGTGTGGGATAGGTGGTAGCTTTACGTGGAGGTGTAGTGACCTCATTGTCAGAATCAGAAGCCGAGTGTCCTGATTCGGCTTTGTCTGCAGATCTCTCCATCTCTTCAATGGAGTCTGCTGGATCCTTGCTTGTGAATATTGTTGAAGCAGTTTGTTTTATTCTTGCCATGTCCTCCTGCACAGGAAGGAATGGAAGATTCGGTGACCCCAATGAAGAAAGAATATTTGAGGCTATAGAGTATTGGGAACCAGGTGATGAACCCTGACTCACTTCTACTTGTTTATTACTAGGAACAACTAACAATTGAGTACAAGCATTAAGAGGAGAAGACGAACTAGAAGACATGATAGAATAAGTAAAGAAAAACAAAATGAAACCGGACCAGGTAATAGTTACCTGATTAAAGAAGTTGGTAGGATAAAGATCTGAATACACTATTCACTGACTGAAGCTTCGCCTGAAATCGCCTAAACTCACTGGAAATCGCCTTTGGGAAATTCTTAGGAATTCTATTGATTTCTCTTACTACTTTCTCTCTCTATGAAAATTCACAAGTGTTAAAATGTGAAAAAATAAAATTACCTCACACCTCTATTTAAAGAGAAGGGGTGAGGGTAAAAAGGGGGGAAAATTTTGAAACCCCTATTTCCCCCCAAAATGTAAATGGGCCTGCACAGTAAGCCCAAAAACCTGCTTAAGTCAGATGGGTAATGAATTATGGATTCATCAGCCCATCTGAGGGGCAATTGATGTGGCATGACAAGTCNGTGATGTGGCATGACAAGTCAGTTGCCACGTGTCAGCTTCTGAGTGGACCACGTGTCCCTATTTTTCTTATAAAGAGATGACATGGGATTGCCACGTGGCAGTGATGAGTCTGCCATGAGTGGACCCTACATGGCCACGTGTCATATCACAATTGGACCACGAGTCCTTAAAATGCCAGCATAGGATTACCACGTGGCAGTGATGAGTCTGCCATGAGTGGGCCCACACTGCCACGTGTCACCTTTTTACTGGTCCATTTGTAACTCTGTATCTGCCACATGTCAAGCTTTTATTCGCCAATGACAAAAAGAGCTAAAACAAACCATGGGGCCTTAAACTTCCCTTCTAAAAGCCCATTAGGCAAATGAAGGAAGATAATCAAAGAGATGATGACAAGTGTCACAATCTCAGTGGGTAAGAAATTGTACTTGAGGCTATAAATAGTCCAAAAATTCAGATAACAAGGACACTAAAAAAAATTAAGACGAAAACACTTACTAAAAAGGGAAAACTTCTCTCTAAAACTTCTCTCTATAATTGTTTACTTGTTGATTATTGTTCCCTTACTCTCCTTCAAATACTTACTTAAGCATCGGAGGGGGAAATAATCCTACGAGGATTATTGTCCCTTTTTTGCAGGTACTTGGAGGGTACGTCAACAGGCAACCAATCCATTCACGCATCCAGTCTACGTCAGCGAAATCCTCACAGTCCCTACCCCACCTCATTGCTTTAGCAACAACAACATAGGTAATGCCTTCTTAGAGTTGCTCCCAAGTTGGTGCCCAATAGGGCGATTTTAATGGAAAGGAAACCCGTTCGATGCAGAATCCAAAGTTTAAATATAATAATTAATTTGTTGAGTCTATGCACAGGTGAAAGGTTGTCAAAGGTAAGTTGTGTGTATGTTTTAGTTTGTGTTGTATTGTTGCATAGTCTTTAGTAGTTATGTACTGAGCTTTGCTGACTATTTGTTTTGTGTGCATGGCTTTGTCTTGAACTTGGCCCTACAGTGACCTACTTGTTGGTGAGTAGTTGTCTATAATAAAAAAAAGCTATAGATACAAGTGGGCATAAGTCATTTCATGCTGGGCTGGAGTGAGAGCGCTTGTTTTGTAGTTTTATTTTTATTGATTATGAAGTACTAACTTTTATTTGGATGTTGTTTAACTTTTAAAGATTCTAGTTTTGGTTTTTCAGGGCCATTAAAATGGTTTCGAAGTGTAATAAAGTTTTAAGTTGATTTTTATTTTGGATGTTGATTTGAATTTGGTTTTTGAGACTTGTTTTGAAGTTTACTTTTAAATTGCTTTTGGTTTTATGACTTCCGCTGTAGTACTTCTGATAAATGCCTTAGCCGTTATCACGGTGGCGGTAATACTTTGGTTTTTCCGTTATTAGGAGTTTTGATAATTATACTTTTTTTTAATATTTATAATATGTTTTCCGGAAAAATATAGAGTAGAAAGTTAGAAATTCCAAGGTGTTATAAAGTGGGTACCAGAGCTTAGATTTTGAAATAAAATAAATTTTATTTTTGGGGGTACCCTAAGTTTTATTTTGGGAAAGAGGAATTTCTTATTCTGGAAAGTTTTTGGAAATTGAATTTTTCTAAAAATAGTAATTTCCGACAATAGAAAGTTTTGAAAAATAAAAAGTTTTTAAGAAAAAACTAT
Source organism: Suaeda aralocaspica (assembly GCA_016808085.1). Lineage (NCBI taxonomy): Eukaryota > Viridiplantae > Streptophyta > Magnoliopsida > Caryophyllales > Amaranthaceae > Suaeda > Suaeda aralocaspica. The sequence goes on from PYUH01004021.1 coordinate 191,731, forward strand.
GTGTGCTGGTATGCAAGGAATTCGAGTATGTATTATGTGTTATTGCTTTAGTATCATGTGGTGAGCTTGGGTAGGAAGTTTCGGCATGTAGGATAGACTTTATTTCTGTTCTTTCATGCATTAAAGTTCACGTTTTAAGGTATTGCTTATGTGAATAGTTATGTGTAAAGAAAAGTGTATGTTAGCCACAAGACCTTTTGTAGAACTGTTAGTTTGTTTTATTTTGGGAAGGATGGTCCATTTGTCTTATGTGTTGTGCAGGATGTCGTACAGTATGCCTAGTAAAGACACACAGGCAGGAACCTTGAGAAGAAAGACTATGAGAGTCCACCCCAGTACGTTTGGAAAATACGGTTTTACTGTTGGTATATGAGTACTGTATTGAAGCTGCCATAATGGGACCAGCCTGACCATGTATCAGCCCTAATTTTTAAGTGTTTGCCCGACCGTTCGCCCTGCCTAGAAAACAAGGCAAAGTTTAACGATTTCCACTTTGCTGGAGGACTTTTGAACTACTCTAAATATAAGGATGCAATTGACCAATGGGGCTGTGTTTGGAGATACTTGGAAGGTTACATTGCTAGGAAAGAGAAGGAGTATCAGGAGATGAATGCAAGTGAAGAGACCCCGCCACGCCAAGCTCAGATAGTCAAAAAAATGAAGACATGATGGTGAAGGAGACTACTACAGGTTCAAGGACTGATGAGTCAAGGGACAACTCATGTTATGAAATCGAGAACCCGGATCCAATAATTCCTGTGTACGTAGACTTGGTAACCGATTCTGAGGAGGATGAAGAAGAGTTAGATCATGAGGACGATGTGGATGAAGAAATGGAAGAAGAAATGGAAGATGATACAAAAGATGATCCTAAATTAATACCAAAGAAATATGTAATGTCAAAGGACAGAAAGGACAATGTTAATGTTCAGGGATTCTTGTTTAGATATAATTTATTTAAAATACTTTAGCATTTTTGATGTTTAGAATGTTGAACGATTTAGATTATTGTTTATGTTAGTTTGAATAAGTGGCAGTGAGCCATAAGAAATAATAAGAGGAATTCAATAATAGATTTCTTTTAGGAAATAAAGCCTCAAGTACAGTAGAACCAAGGGAATTATTTTTATTTCTTATGTGCTTTATTCTTATTTTAATGGTTTTGTAAAAAATCAAAACTAAGTGAATGATTCGCTCTAAAAAAAATGAAACCTCTTTTGTGAGACGAAATGAGGAAGTGTTTTATGTTATAAGTTTATGTTGCTCTAACTTAGAGTTAGACATAATTTAATATAAAGGTCTTTTCCTCTACAGGAGAAATAGAATGGCTGAACGTAACAACAATCAGCTGAATGAAGTAGTAAGGCAATTAGCTACTGTAGCTGAACAGTTAGCTGCCAGAGGAAATGGAAATGGTAGTAACCCTGTTGGGAACTTTTCAAGAAGATTTCTCAAAGTAAGCCACCCACTTACTAAGGAGAGCACAATCCAACTATTCTAGAGGGATAGTGGAGAGAGTTTAATAAGTTATTTGGGGCAGTTGAGTGTCCAGAAGAGCTTAAGGTGAACCATGTTGTTTACTATATGAGAGGAGAAGCTGATCTATGGTGGTCACAAAATGAAGCTGTGATTAGGGCTTTACCAGGGTTTAATTGGGATATGTTTCAGGAGCAAATCCGTAATAAGTTCTATCCTGTGTTCCTTCAGAAATAGAAAGCTGAAGAGTTTCTAGAGCTTAAGATGGGAAGTATGTCTGTCACTGAGTACTACTCTAAGTTCATAGAATTGTATGTCTAGGTTTGCTCCCGAGGCCATGGAAACTGAGAGGTTGAAAGCTAGCCATTTTGAAAGAGGGTTACCCTTAGACCTTCAGCCACAATTAGTTGGGCAGATCTTTAAATCTTTGGATGAGTTATATGGTAGAGCTGTACACCTGTACGCCATAGACCAGAAGAAGAAGGAGGTATAGAAGGAAGGTGAGACGAGGGAGAAAAGGAAGGATGGTGGAGGAAACTTCAACCAACAAGGAAATCATGGTGGATTTAAGAAACCTCGTTTCAACAACAATTTCCAGGGTAATAGGGGAAACTTTGGGAAGCCTACTCCTAGAAATGGGAATAGAGCTCAGAAGGCTAGTCAAGGAGGGTGTGTGTACGTTTTCAAGAAGTGTCCTAACACCCCAGGAAAGGACTGTGCAGGGAACCTAGTGACTTGTCGGTTGTGTAACAAACTAGGACACCGTGAGTATGAGTGCTTCTCTAAGAACAAAGGAAAGGAGGAACAAAATTCTCAATCTAGGGGGAATTCAGCCGGGGGACAACAAAAGGGTTTCCAAGGAAATATGGGAGGAAAGGTGACGCCTCAAGCCGGAAATAGGAATGTGAGTGGGAATAGTGGAGGACAGACTAAGACCTCAAACACTGGGAAGCTGAATGTGATGGCTCTAAGTGAAGCTGATGCCAGTAAAGATGTAATTACTAGTACTTTTTCTATTCACTCTCTTCTTGTTAAAGTTTTGTTTGATTTTAGTGCAACTTATTCTTTTTTATCCACTAATATTCTAGAAAAGCTAAAACCTGTGTTGGGAAAGGTAGATACAATAGATATGTCAATAGTGCTACCCTCAGGACAGGAGGTACAGTGTTCAAAGAGATTTCAAGATGTTCCTATTGAAATTGAGGGAGTGGAGTTTAAGGCTAGCCTAATTGGGTTTGATTTAGGTGACTTAGAAGTGATTCTGGGGATGGATTGGTTAAGTAAGGATAAGGCTGAGATTCTATGTGAGCCACAAAAGATCTCGTTAATAAATAAAGGTAAGAAGGTGAGCTATTGGAGGGCAGGAAGGCCAAAACACAACAAAATAGTGCCAGTAATGAGGTTTGCTAGGTTTGTGAGGAGAGGTCTTCCAATTTACCTTTGTAGTGTGAGGGATGTGGATCATGTTGAGACTGCTAAGCCCGAGGATATTGAGGTAGTAAGGGACTCTCTAGACGTGTTTCCGGAAGAGATTCCGGGGATGCCTCCTAAGCGAGAGATTGACTTTACCATAGCCTTAGTCCCAGGAACAACACCTATTTCCAAAGCACCCTATAGGATGGCACCTAAAAAAATGAGTGAGTTGAAAGAGAAATTACAAGAGTTGTTGGAAAAGGGTTACATTAGGCCTAGTGCTTCACCTTGAGGAGCACCAGAATGTTTGAAGAAAAAAGATGGGAGTTTGAGGTTGTGTATTGACTATAGGGAGTTGAATAAGGTGACAATAAAAAATAAGTATCCTTTACCGAGGATTGATGACTTGTTTGATCAATTAAAAGAAGCTACTGTGTTTTCAAAGATTGATTTGAGGTTAGGGATACCATCAATTGAGAATTGCTAATGAGGACATACCGAAAAAGGCTTTTTGTACGAGATATGGGCACTATGAGTTCACTGTGATGCCTTTTGGGTTAACCAATGCGCTAACAATTTTCATAGAATTAATAAATAGGATTTTCCAACGATTTTTGGATAACTTTGTGGTTGTTTTCATTGATGACATCTTAGTGTACTCTTAGAATAAATAAGAACATGTGGAACATTTGAAGATAATTTTGATGACATTAAGAGAGCATGAATTGTATGCTAATTTCTCGAAATGTGAGTTCTGGTTGAAGAAAGTAGCATTCCTGGGACATATTGTGTCAAAAGAGGGAGTCGAAGTAGATCCAGCCAAGATCGAAGCAGTAAAAGAGTGGCCTACACCTAAAAATGTAACAGATGTACGGAGTTTCTTAGGGTTAGCAGGTTAATATATGAGGTTTGTAAAGGACTTTTCGAGGATTGCTAAACCCATGACGTCCTTAATGAAGAAAGACTGTAAGTTTGAGTAGAGTGATAAGTGTGAAGAGGCATTTCAGACCTTAAAAGAGCGTTTGACTACAGCTCCAGTGCTGACTTTTCCAGATGGAAGTGACTCTTTTGATGTTTATAGTGATGCTTCTAAAAATGGTTTGGGATGTGTGTTAATGCAAAATAGAAAGTTAATTGCATATGTTTCAAGGCAATTGAAACCATATGAGGAAAATTACCCTAAGCACGATCTTGAGTTAGCAGTAATCTTGTTAGCTTTAAAGTTATGGAGGCATTACTTGTATGGGGTAAAGTGTAGGATATACACGGACCACAAGAGTTTAAAGTACTTTTTCACTCAGAAAGATTTAAACATGAGACATAGGAGATGGCTTAAGTTGAACAAGGATTATGACTTAGATATCCAATAGCATGAAGGGAAGGCCAATGTGGTGACATATGCTTTAAGCCGTAAAATGAAGTATGGAGTGAATACTTTGGTGGTTGTTAATGAACTATGTAAGGATATCGAGAGATTGAGCTTAGACATAGTGAAGGAGGGAGAGTTGGAAGGAATTCTTTGTACTCTTAGTATCCAACCAGCAATATTTGAGGAAATTAAGAAGAACCAGGAGGGAGATGTGAAACTGGACAGAATTAAGGAAAAATTGAGCGCAGGAAAAGCTGTGGACTTTAAGATCCATGAGGATGGAAGTTTAAGGTATAAGGGAATGTGGTGTGTACCATAGAAATGTGAAGATCTGAAACAAAGAATCATGGAGGAGGGTTATAATACCTCGTATTTAGTGCATTCTAGAGGTGATAACTTGTATAAGGATTTGAAGAAGATGTATTGGTGGCCTAGGATGAAAAGAGAAGTGGCTGAATTTGTGAGCAAGTGCCTTACTTGCCAAAAGATGAAATTTGAGCATAAGAGACCACAAGGAGAGGTCCAACCACTTGAAATACTAGGATGGGAATGGGATTGCATTACAATGGACTTTGTGACTTCCTTGCCAAAGTCGAAGAATCAAAATGATACCATATGAGTTTTGGTGGATAGGCTTACTAAGTCAGCGGTGTTTATACCTATGAAAGAGACTTGGAAAATGGAACAACTTGCAAAGTCTTACATAACACATGTTGTGAGGCTACATGGAGTTCCAAAGGATATCGTGCCAAATAGGGATTCTAGGTTTCTTTCGAAATTCTGGAAAAGTGTCTAGGAGAACTTTGGTACAACGTTGAAGATGACTACAACTTTCCATCCAGCAACCGATGGACAAACAAAGAGAACCATACAAACTTTAGAAGACATGCTAAGAGCTTGTGTAATGGATTTTCAAGGAATTGGGAGGATCACTTGGATCTCATTGAGTTTTCATACAACAATAGCTACCATGCAAGTATTGGCATGGCACCTTTTGAGGCTTTGTATGGAAGGAAGTGTAGAAGCCCCTTATGTTGGAATGACATAAGTGAGACAGTGATTCTAGGACCTCAATTGATTGAAGAAACCACGGATAAAATAAGGGTAATACAAGCAAAGATTCAAGCAGCACAAGATAGACAAAAGTCCTATGCGGACCAAAAACCCCAAGAAGTTGTGTTTGAAATTGGCGATAAGGTGTTACTTAAGGTATCACCAATGAAAGGAGTAATGAGGTTTGGAAAGAAGGGAAAATTAAGCCCAAAATATATAGGACCCTATGAGATCTTGCAAAGGGTTGGAAAGGTGTCCTATGAGTTAGCATTACCAATGGAGTTGAGCAAGGTTCACAATGTTTTTCATGTGTCTTAACTGAGGAATTATGTTCCAAATGAGACACATGTGTTACATCCTAAAACAATAGAGTTAAACCAAATTTTGACCTATGAAGAGAGGCTAATTAAGATCCTAGACAGTAAAGTCAGGGATACTCGTAGAAAAAGTGTCCAAGAAACTGAAGAAGCTACTTGGGAGGCTGAAGATATGATGAGAGAAAAGTATCCAGAGTTATTTCAGGTTAGTAAGTAGAGTTACGCGAATGTAACTTGATTCTTTAGTGGGGTAGAGTGCGATCTAATTTCGTGCGTTTTACCCTCAATTTTCCAAGTTTTTATGAGGTTTCGCGACTTTTCAGTAAAAGTTTATGTTTGTCTTCTAAAAAGTTGTCAAGCGAAAGTTAAGTAAATGTCTAAGGTCTACGACAACATAGTATTATAATGAAAAAGCTTGAAGTAAATGTAGTCTCTATTCAAATTTCATACACTAATCTACACAAAGTTTCGGGATGAAACTTCTTTTAAGGGCGTAGACTGTAATAACCCACATTTTCACGTATTTTAAGGAATTATTTTTTGTATTTTATACGTGTAATTTTAATATATTTATTGATAAATTGTGTTCAATAAGAATATTAAACAAAAATAAATAATTAAGCTTTAATTAAAAAAATAATTATTTTGTGTTATAAATGATATTTTATGTTTTATAAAATATTTAGAAAGGTTTCTAAAAATAGAATTTTAAAGAGTTTCCTAATTTATTTTAAGCCAAGGGCATAAAAGTATTTTCCACTATATAGGATAATTATGGGCTTCACCAAATCCTTCCACTATTTAGGATAATTATGGGTTTCACCAAATCCTACTTTGGGGCCTATAAATACCCTTTAAAACCCAAATTTTCAGATTTCATCTTTCATAATTGTCATTAGGATTCCAAAATTTAGAGAGAGAAAGAGAGAAAAAAAAAGAGAGCGAGAATTCCAAAAAAAAGGAGATCGGTTTTGGCGAGGAAGGAGAGAAAAAAAGGGGTTTGTTTTTTGGGAGTTCGTGCACCGGAGCCACTCTCGCCGCCAGCCACCTCTTCCTCCCCCAAGTTTTGGTAATTTCGAATAAAAAAAATTCTTCTCTTTCTTTGTGATTCAATTTTGCAAATTCATATTTATATTTATGTTTAATCATGATTTTATAAGTTTCAATCATGTTTTATGAAGTTATGAATTGTTTTAAAGCATGAATTAATTTGTTGTTCATGAGATTTTAGATTAGGGTTTATAAAGTAATAAATTCTTGATTTTTATGAGTTTTAAGGATTTAAACTTCAATATTATGATCATGAATTGTTGTTGGGTGAATATATGATGATTTTATGAAGTTTAGATTGATTTCTAAAGGCTTTAAACATAAAATAAATTGTTGTCCAAATTTTGTAATCATGAAATTCAATAGAATAAATATTATGAACATGTTTTGGCTTATGAAAAATTATTCTAAAGCATAGATTGGTTTCATAATGATGTTAGTAGATTGTAAAAGAGTTTCATGATAAAGTTATGATGTTTTTATGAGTTTAAAATTAATTAATAAATCTGAAAATTTTATAAAAGCAAGTTAAAATAAGTTTTGAGTGTTCATATCATGCTAGTATGATCACATATTAATTTTATAATGTTACATATGATTTTTAGTATGTTTCATGAAGTTTAAAAGTGATTTTAAGCATGTTTAACATGCTGTCCAGATTTTATAAAGTGAATAATTAGGCCTTTAAAGTATGTAATTAGCATGAATTGATCATATAAATTAAATAATACATTGTATGATTGGATTGTGTTGTTTTTGAGGTTTTTCAAGGAGTTTTGATTATTTCAAATTGCTGTCCACTTTTCTAAAGTGACATAAAATTTATGTTGAGATTTTATAGTGTAAATAGGTCACGAAAATCAAGTAATCTTGCAATAGAAAAATTTAAGTGAAGTATGGAATTGAATAGAGACCATATAAGAAATGTTTGGACAAGTTTCCAATATAGAAGTTAGTTTAGAGTTGTTGTAGAACTTGGTAAACAAGTTTTTAATTTAGTAGCGGTTTTCTTTATGTAGGAGACTTTGATTTAGTCAACTTTTAGAAATTGTGGCGGAGCACCAATATTTCACAAGGTACGTAAGTACTAAAGACAAACATAAGAATTAGAATCCATGCTTGGATGATCCCCTTTGTTCTGAAACATTGTTGTGCTTGTTTGAATTATGAATTGATGTGCATGACAAGTTTTGTTAGAAGCATGATTTTATATTATTTTTGACATTCCATGTTGAATAGTAATATAAATTTTATAAGATTGAATTGGAATGTTATGATCAGTTTAATTTGGCCAATAGCTTGTTAATAAAGAAAGGAAGTTATTTTAAAGTTGGTTAGTTACTTAATCAACAAGAAAAATAGTTGTGAATTCTATTCAAATGATTAAAAGGAGTTTATGAGCAAATATTTTATACATGTTGCCACTCATAGTTTAACGTGTGGTCAAGGAGAAAGTATATAGTTAGCCACTCAATTTTTTTTTTTTATATAACGAAGGAGAGCAAGTTACATCATTTTTGCCAGGGAGTGAGCCTTGCTAACTCTTTCCCTACTAAATTTATTACAAACAACTAAACTAAAATGTGAGCAAACTAAGTTAATATCCTGGATTACACTCTTGATATTATGGGGGGCTATGGAGTGGTTATTTAGGGACTGAATCAATTGTGTTGAATCAGTGTGAATCAAGACATGGGGGATAGGAAGTCGTAATGGCTTGTATCCCTTGATGCACAGCTAGTGCCTCGGCTTGGAGGGGGTGGTTGCCATTATTCTGTTATGGCCTTTAGCAATTTCATTTTCGGCGTCATCATGCAGAAGCCATCCAACACTGGCCCTGTAACCTTTTCCATGTAATTTCCATGCTCCATCAGCTACGACATGAGTGAGTGGACTAGTACCATCGTACACTCCCAACTTCCAAGAGCTATTAGCAGTGTTATGTGGTTGTTGGTGATGGTTGTGTTGTGTGGGCTGTTGTTTCGTAGTTGACTCCCACCGCTGGAGATGCATCTGTTGATTAACAATGATTGTGTTTGGATTGAATGGGAGGTTATTATAGATAGTATTATTTCGGTGGATCCATATTGCCCATAGGGTGGTGACGAACGTGGCTGTGGCATTAGAGTTGGAAGTTTCTTTGTCCCTTTCCACGAAGTATGAAAGAAAATTAATTAACCATTTCGCAAAGGCCAGCTGCCCATGTTATTGAGGTGTAATACCCAGGGGGCCACACTGCCATATTCGGTGGACAAACTTGCAGTCTTGCATAACATGTTCCGCACTTTCATCACCTCTGTGGCAAAACCCGCAGATGGCAGAGGTTTGGATGGCTCTTTAGCGGAGAAGAGTAGCAAAGGGTAAAGCTCCAGTCAAGAGCTTTTACTGGAAGAGTTTCCATTTAGGGAGGAGATCAGAGAGCCAAATTTTCCTCCAAATGTTATTTGATTGAAGAGAAAGATGTTCTCGCCTGTGGAGCCACCAGTACGCAGACTTGGTTGTTACATTTCCAGAAGGGTGGTCCTCCTAGTATGTGGCATCGTTGCACTGTGTTTGAGGTAGCTGGGTGGCGAGGATCGTCGATGGGTGCTCATAGTTAAATTTTTCCCATATGAGACTGGTGTTCCATTTTCGAGTGGTGGTGATGATATCCGCTATCTTGTTCAGGTTATTCTGCGTATGGCACTAGCTAGGTTTGAAGACCACTTGCTTTTCATTTTCCCAAATATGATCTTAAATGTTAATGGAACGTCCAGTGCCAATCCTAGTTCGCAACCCCGCTAAGAAACAACTTGAGGCATTCACTAGGATTATGCTGGCCCATGAGATGTTATGTGGTAATCTTCCCAGCATAGCCATTTGTATTGGGTCCCGTCCATACCTGCCAACAAAAATATGTGCCACTGGGAGTTGAGGTTGACTATGGATTCTCCATGCCTGTTTGAAGAGTGCAGCTCGATTCTACGTATCCAGATTGCGTAGTCCTAACCCTCCTTGGTGTTTATGATTCTCTAAGAACACACTCTTTTTCCAATAAACCGGTATTCGGTCACGAGAGGTTTACCAGAAGAAAAGTATAATATCCCTGGTGATGGTTGAAGAGACCATTTTGGGGATGTAGTAAATTGACAGGATGTGGGAGGCCATAGCTAAGCGAATAGAGTTGATAAGGATCAACTTTCCTCCCTGTGTCAAAGTTGAAAACTTCCAAGAGTTAATTGTTTCCTTTACTTTTAGAGTGAGATCCTGGAAGCAATGTGAGGACCAACCATCAACGTTCATCTGTATCCCAAGATACTTGTCAAACTTCTGAATTTCCTTCACCTGTAGTCTCCTTATTAAGAATTTGCTGTACTTTGCAGGGGTATTGGGGTTGAAGACTGTATTGGACTTATCATAGTTTATTGTTTCCCCAGAGATAGCACAAAACGTATCAAGCACCCTTCGCAAGCCCGTGACTGTTTGAGGTTGGCCTTGAAGAAGAACATGGCGTCATCAGCGAAGAACATATGGTTAATTGCGGGGATGTTTCTTCCCAACCTTATACCTTGTATTTGACCAATAGTGTGTTGGTGCTTGAGTTGTAAGGAGAGGGCTTTCATTATCAGAATGAACAAGTAAGGCAAGAGAGGGTCTTCTTGCCTTAGTTCTCTAGTTGGTTTCAACCTACGCGAGGGGATGTCATTGACCAGAACTCGGTAGGATATCATTGAGATACATTCAGTAATCCAACTTATCCAGGTTGCTGGGAACCCTATTGCTTGGAGAATTTGAAGTAGGAAATCCCAATCCACTCTGTCATAGGCTTTGCTCAACTTAGCCTTGAGTAGCCCCAGTCTTTGTTTTCCCCTTTTCTTGTGCCTTACCCAGTGATTTACTTCATGCCCCAGTAAACTCACATCAGCCATCAACCTACCCGGTATAAACGCATGTTGAGAATTACCAACTAACTCCTTTTGAATTGGCTTTAACCGTATAACCAAGCACTTAGCAATAACTTTGTAAGTTGTGTTACACAGGCTTATTGGTCTGTAGTGAGAAACATTGGAGCTATGTTTGTCTTTAGGAATCAACGTGATGAAAGTAGAGTTTATTTCTTTCAGAATGTGTCCTCCACTGAAGAAACTGCGCATTGCGGTGCAGACTGAATCTTTAACTAGGGACCACTTATCTTGGAAAAAGCTCGGAGGGAATCCATCCGGACCTAGAGATTTGTCAGGCTTCTTGGAGAAAATTGCTCTGCGGACCTCGTTGTCTGAGAAAGGAAGGAGCATGGCTGTCAAATGGTTATCGAAAAGCCTTGCATGAGTAACTTCCACACGGAAGAGTCGTTACGTGGAGCAGGGGCGGAGATGGGGGGTGGGGCTAGTAGTTGTTGGAAATGGTTTGCGAAAGCTTCTTGTATTTGGTGTTGATCACTTACCCAAGCTCCTAATCCATCCTGGATAACTCTAATTTCCGATCTAACTCTTCTCGTGGTGGCACATTTGAAGAAGTATGCAGTTGATCGATCCCCCTGGATGTCCCAGCGTGTCCTCGATCTTTGCTTCCAGTAGGCTGTCTTAAGTTCAACCTCTAACTTAAACGTTTTATGGTGGTTGGAAGCCGTACACTTGGCCGAACATCCTTTTTTAAGATTACGCTCTTCTGTTAATTCCTTATTTATGTTGGACCAGTTGATGTCGAACTTCTTTGAGAAATCTAGGGCTCATTTCTTAGTATTAGAGAGGACTAATTTCAATTGTTATTGTAGTCAAAATTGTGGAGAGCCCAGTGTGAGTGTATTCCATGGGCCGTCAATTGTTGGGCCTGCTTCTTGTACCTTTAGAATCCAAGCATCAAACTTATACGGTCTTTTGTCACGTATCTGGGTGGGGTTCGAGTCTACCAAGATTGGGCTGTGATCCGAAAGAAAAGTTGGGTAGTTGACAATGTATGTATTCGGGTATTGTTGTAGCCATATTGTTGAGCAATATACTCTATCCAAGTATTCACGGATCAGATCACGTGCTATTTTTCCGGTTATTTATCCAGGTGAAAGTATTTCCGTTGTATGGGAGGGGAATAAGGTTATTCTGATTTTTGAAATGGAGAAATTGGTGTAAGCCCGAGATAACATTACTTCCCCCTTCCCGTTGACTTAAGTTCTCAATCTGATTGAAATCCCCCACGATAATAAAATTTTCGCCTATAAGACTGAAGATGGTGGTGAGGTATTCCCAAACCTCTTGTCTCAAGTGGACGTGGGGGCTACCATACACGCAGAGGACATAGTGCAAACTACCATCAATATTTTTAATTTTACTTAAAATGAGATGGGCACAGCTAAATACCACCTCAGCAACTACCCGAGCAGGCCAACAAACAAAAAGGCCTCCTTTCGACCCCAAAGGGTCAACACCGAAACTGTTTATAACACCTAAACTATTTGACCAAGTTATAAGAGAACTTTCCACTATCTTAGTTTCAGATAAAAAGATAAAATCTAGTACAAAGCTATTACATAAATGCTTAACGAAAGAGAGAGTTGCGTCCTTCTTGCTCCTGATCCCACAACAGTTCCATGAGACGAGCTTCATGGCTTCACTAAAGGCTGCGAACGGTCAGCCGCGCCACTAGGGGGATCCAGGACCAGATCACCAAACTCATAATCCTTGAACAAATCATCCCCAGTGCTTAACCCAAACTTCAACACCTCCTTTCCATGACGACGTCCAGAATAAACTCTCTGTGCCTTCTTCCTTTTATGCATCGGGGCCTCGAACGAACTCCTAATGACGTGGCAGTTGGGACGTTTGTTTCCAACAACGGGGAGAATGCCACCAGGAGGAGCGAGAGTTGGCAGGCAGGCAAATAGAGGCTTGCTGACTCGAGATCAGATGCGGCTAAACTTGAACTTGGTTGTCTGAGCATCATGCATTTCACTTGGAGGGGACGAGGGAGGAGTAGCATTGGTAGATAGGTTGTTGAATGCTTCGGAGAGAGACTCTATAGATTCAAGGGAGCTATCAGAAAGAAACCCTATGTCCACTGAAGGAGTAATGGGGGAGTTGCATGGGGGGAACAGGTTTTGTGCTACACTAAGTTGTTGAGTGGGTGAGAAGGTAGGGTTTAGAATTTCATGCTGGGGAGGGAAAGAAAAGGACTGGTTTGGTGAGTGGATAGGGTTTGTCTCAATATTATTTATATCAAAGATGGGGATGGGAGTTTCCGAACATGGGGGGAACAAGGGAGCATTTACGAAGCGTTTCCTAGTTTTATCCATAAAAGCTGGGACCAAGAATCTATCTTCATTGGTGAAAAGGATTGGCTTAAGGTATTTTCTAGGGAGGAAAACATGACCCGGAGAGAGAAGAATATTGTAACACTTGTCAGACTTAATCTCAATTTTTGTGAAAAAAGTAAGAAAAGAAGGAATTAACAATGGCAAGGGGGTGATGACAGGGATAATAGTCGAGTAAGGAAAAGGTGGAAGAAAGTAATTACCAAAATCACCCATAAATAAGAAATATCCGGTGGGTAATAAGTAAGGTGGTTGAAGGAAGTTAAAAACTTACATCGAGCATTAACTTCAGAGTAATTATCACATAGGCTTGGTAGCTTAATAGTCTCAGCAGTAAAAAGCAAAGTGAGTAAATACTGGTAGTTGGAACAAGAAACTTCACTTACTTTGAACGAGGCGGGAATTTGGGACTCTGATTTTGGAGAAGTGAACGGGCAACACATTGGGCTTATCTTGACTAAACAAACATCCTTTGTCGAGCCCGTCTTGCTTTGGCCTGCAGGGAACAAGGGTTCCCTTTTCGTTTGGAGGACACCCTAGCCGGGGAGGCCAGGATGATTTTTCGCCTCTTCTGGTGCCCGTAACGGAGGAGCTGCATCGCAGACATTCTTTTTGCGCGTGACGGTGACACGTAGTTGCATGACCCTTTTATCTCACGAATATAGACTTCCTTATGTTGTTTACGGGTCCAACAGTCCGATGGGTTGTTGGAGTTGTCACTATCGTCCTCAGTGTCACTTGGTTGTATTCTCTTGTTTCTTCTTCCATTAGTATGATCATCATCATCTTTATCTCTTGAGTTTTGAGCATGTGAGACATTTTCGGTTTCATTCTACTCTTTCTCCTCTTCTTCCTCCTCTTCTTCTTCCGAATACGATTGTTCCTAGCCATTGGTACCCTGGGGGGGAGGTGTTGCGGGTAGTTAGAGTCTTCATCGGACGTTGTGTCAAAATCCCCAAACGGATGGAAGTCTTGGACCGAAACAAAGAGATTCAATCTAGTGGTTCGGTTACCTTCTAAGTTCTTTAGGCCAATGATGCATTTTGAATAAAGTGGAAGAGATACTGGAGAAGGGATAACACAGTCGTTTGTATCCGCACACATGCATTTCATGGAACGTTGGATTCCTTGAACAGTCTTCTGTGGTGGTATTCTACAATGATTGCTTTTATGTCCGATTTTTCCACATTTATCGCAGAAGACAAAAATACCTTCATATCTAATTTCCACCCACGCGAACTTTTGTTTCTCATATTCGAGATAAAACCCTTGTACTAAAGGTAGTCTAATATTAAGCCAAGTGTGAATTCGAACAGAGGTATGTGGACCTAAGGTTGGGTTGTGCTTGTCCAGATAAGCCACCACTCCTAGACAGTTCATCGCTGCATAAGCGACACGGACCTGGTCGACGTGGAACGGAATATTGTCTAGGCATATCCAGATGAGGGCATCTGTAAAACTTATATCTATTAGCCCTAGACCCCTCGAGTAGCGCTTAAAGACGATTAGGGCCCCTCGATAGCACGTTGTAATAAACGATAGGATCTTATCCCTGTCATCGGCACTCTTACAGAAGAAAATGAACACTTTATCCGAAAGTTGTTCTACACTGAACGTTGCTTTCGTTTGCCATTTACCGGTAATCCAATTTTTTATTTCTAGTAAGCCAAAGTTGCGAAAATCTTTGACCAGACCTACAACTGCCCGGTCATACTTAGTTTCATCTGAGGGGTAGCGGTTTAGGGTCTAGTCTATTGTAGGTCCCTTTCGCCGGAGTGGGTAGGAGTAAGTTGGAGGTTGCGGTTGATAAGACGGTTGGAAGTTGACTTAGTCTTGGGAGGAAGTCATGGTTTGGGGGAAAGGATGGGGAGTGGAAACGTCTTCTACTTAGGGAAAATAGAAGGATGCTCTAATTAGAGCCACTCACAGTTAATGTGTGGTAAAGGAAGTTCAGTTTAATTAAAGGACACACATGAGATTGTTTTTTAAATCACTTAAAATTGAAGATAATTGGCTTGCTTTATTTGATGCATAATTTATATGTGATGTTGTATGTGAGTCATAACATTATTAAACCGGTTAATCACGTAAAGTGTAAGAGGATTCGCATTAAAATCTTGCAACGTATGTTGTTGGTAAAGCAATGAAGTGGGATAGGAACTGTGAGGACTTCGCTGACGTAGACTGGATGCGTGAATGGACTAGTCTCCTGCTGACGTACCCTTCAAGAACCTGCAAAAAAGGGACAATAATCCTTGTAGGATTATTTCCCCCTCCGATGCTTAAGTAAGTATTTGTAGGAGAATAAGTGAACAATAATCAACAAGTAAACAATTTTAGAGAGAAGTTTTCCCTTTTAAGTATGTGTTTTTGTCTTAATCTTGAGTGTACTTTTTATGAGAATTTTGAGAGCTATTTATAGCCTCAAGTACAATTTCTTATCCAATGAGATCGCGAAACTTGTCCTCATCTCATTAATTCCCTTCCTTCATTTGCCTTATGGGCTTATAGCATTAGGCTTTCAAGGCCCAATGGTTTCTTTTGACTTTTCTTCTAACGGCGAATAGGAGCTTGACATGTGGCGAAGTATGATATTCCTTTCTTTCACACGTGGACCAGTCTGAAGATGACACATGGCCATGTGGGGCCCACTCGTGGCAGACTCATCACTGCCACATGGAAATCCCACGTCGGCATTTTATAATAGAAAGAGGGACACGTGGTCTAGTCGTAGGATGACACGTGGCTATGTAGGGCCCACTCATGGCAGACTCATCAATGCCACGTGGCAATCCCACGTCAGCATTTTTATAATAGAAAGAGGGACACGTGGTCTAGTCGTAGGATGACACGTGGCTATGTAGGGACCACTCATGGCAGACTCATCAATGCCACGTGGCAATCCCACGTCGGCATTTTATAATAGAAAGAGGGACAAGTGGTCCAGTCGTAGGATGACACGTGGCTATGTAGGGCCCACTCATGGCAGACTCATCAATGCCACGTGGCAATCCCACGTCAGCATTTTTTCATAGAAGAGGGACACGTGGTCCAGTCGTAGGATGACACGTGGCTATGTAGGGCCCACTTATGGCAGACTCATCAATGCCACGTGGCAATCCCACGTTAGCATTTTATAATAGAAAGAGGGACACGTGGTCCACTCAGAGGCTGACACATGGCAGCGGAATTGGCATGCAACATCATTTGCCCCTCAGATGGGATGATGAATCCATAATCCATCACCCATCTGATTTAATCAAACTGGGCCTTGTTGTGCAGGCCCATTTTACCCTTTTGCATTTGGGGGGGGAATTGGAGGGTTTCAAATTCCCCCCCCCCCCTCTTTTACCCTCACTCCTCTACTTTAAATAGAGGTGAGAAGTACAATTATTTTTCACAGTTATCATTGTGAATTTTCTAGAGAGAGAAAGTAGTAAGAGGAAGCAGTAGAAATTTGAGAATATTTCCAAGGGCGTTTTCCGGTGAGTTTAGGCGATTTCAAGCGAAGCTCAGACAGTGAATAGTGTTTTCAGATCCTTAACTCAGGTAACTATTACTTGATCCGGGTTCGTTTTATTTTTCTTTACTTATTCTATCATGTCTTCTAGTTCGTCTTCTCCTCTTAATGCTTGTAATCCATTTTTAATTGTTCCTAGTAATAAGCAAGTAGAGGTGGGTCAGGGTTCATCACCATCCTCTCAATATTCTAATTCCCCAAATATTCTTTCTTCATTGGGGTCACCGAATCTTCCATTCCTTCCTGAGCAGGAGGCCATGGCGAGAACTAAACAAACTGCTTCCCAGATATTTACAAGCAAGGACCTAGGAGACTCCATTGAAGAGATGGAGAGATCTGCAGATAAAGCCGAATCAAGACACTCGGCTACTGATTCTGAGACAGAGGTCACTGCACCTCCCCGTAAACCCACCACCTATCCCACAGCAGAGACTGCTTTGGTGAGATGGGAGGCCATTAAGGACATTAACACTGTCCTTTATGGTATTTCTTTTATTAACCACAAAAGTTTTCAACTTATTCTCCCTAAGAAGGGGGATTCCCTTCTTAGTGTCCCAGAGGGATGCTTCGGCATCTATATGTATATGATTGACATGGGCGGTTCAATTACCTTTCTTCCTTTCTTTTTAAATCTTCTTAATCGTTATGATTTAGGTTTATGCTAGTTGACTCCGAATTCATGGCATCATATTGTAACTTATGCTGCCACTTGTACATTAAATAACCTTAGACCCTCTTCTGCAGCCTTTGTACATATGCATAAATTAACTAAGGCCTCCGGATGTAAACAAGGCTGGTTTACACTGGCTAATGATGATGATTATATTACCGCCATTGAGAAGTCTAATAAGGCTACCTCTTGGCGAGGTGATTTTGTTTTCATTAAGTACGAAGACCCTGATTTTGTGGCTAGTATGAGTAAGTGGAGCTTAAGTCCTAAATTCAAAGGCAAAGTGACCAACCCACCCAAACTAAACACCAATGACTTAGCCATATTAGATCTATTTAGAAAAACAACTGCTAAATGGAAAGGGATGACTTATGAGATTCCCTCCAAATGGATACCTTTCAAATTTCTTTTCACTGACCACAAGTTTCTTGAAGCTTGTGGGTTAGTGTATGGTGGTAATGCTGGTAGGTTACCTTCTTTTTTTTTTTCTGCATTGCTTTTATTATCGAAATTTATTTAAGTGTAAGTAATTCAGTCTTCTTTTTGTAGAAAAAGATTTAAACGAACTGCCTGACAAGAAGAAAGGCAAGATGGACCAGGCCGAATTTCTTCGCCGTCTGGCACAATCTAAAGAGAAGACGCCTCTTCAGAAGAGACAAACTACGGAGGTATAGACACCAGACTTGCCAAAAGTCCTGTCACCCCTATTTCATTCGACTTCTATTATTTTTTTATTTTTATTTATTTGTTTACATACTTCTTCGTAGACAATGTAATTTATATTTACTATACTTTGTAATAATTAATTTGTAATCAATTAATTAATTAAGAAGTAATCATATTGATGCCGGATGCATTAGACTTAAAAATAAATTTATAAACTTGAAATGCTATGTAACACATCCGGTGTTCTTACTAAACGCCGGGTGTGCTAAATTTTATTGCACGTTGATTAGACTCGGCATTCATTTATTTACTATTTTATGTTATATTCTGTTTTTTATTTTTTTTTTATATATTTTTTTTTGGTAATAAGTACTAGAGACATCCAATGTCATTGTTCAGACACTAGATGTGCCAAAAAAGACAATATTGTGTTTATATCTGGTCTCCCTGAGTAAGGCCGGATATAAAATGTGTAAGCCAGTATTTGGCACATTCGGCGTCATCGTATGATACCGAGTGTGTCAAAAATTATTTCACTATGGTTTGATTCGGTCTCCCTCGAGAAGGCCGAATGCAAAACATGTGAACTTGGTTTTGGCACATTCGGTATCATCATATGATACCGAATGTGTCAAATATCAATCTCTTTCCGGCCTTAACTTTTTATAATTCTAAAAACCACAAGTGTTTATCCTTTCATTGTTATGTAAAGCCAAATGTTTTTACATGTTTTTTATTGTTTATCATTTTGTATTTATTACTGTTAATTATTATTATTATTATTATTATTATTATTATTATTATTATTATTATTATTATTATTATTATTATTATTATTATTATTATTATTATTATTATTAATTTTTTAAAAAAAGATAGTAACCCGGCCTTGTTACAGAGGCCGAACTGAATGCAACATAATAACAGTTCGGCACATTCGGTGTCAACTAATGACACCGAATGTGTCGAATTATACTTACATGTGATTAAACTCGGTCAGAAATTACGAGACCAAGTTGAATGTGTGTATGTGTAGTTTTGGCACATTCGGTCTCATTCTTGACGCCGAATGTGTCAAACATACCCTCATAAGGGTGCACTTGGTTAAATCATATTAGGTCGAGTTTTGTGTGTTAGCTTGGAGATTTGGCACATTCGGTATCATCCATTGAGGCCGAATATGTCGAATCTGCTTCCATGTGGATATCACTCGGTCTTTTAAAACTTGACCGAGTTCACCTCTTGTCAATGCTGTTTTGCCATATTCGGTCTTGACTTGTGTCACCGAATGTGTTGCTGTGGCTAAGGAATTGTGTCACCGAGTTAAGGGTGTGTTAATGCAAGTTTGGCACACTCAGTATCGATTGTCATTGCCGAATATGCCATCGTTTATTAACTTAGTTCTTTGAAATTTCCCCAAGACAACTCATTTTTGAGAAGAAAGACAAGGGTAAGGAGAAGCTAAAAGCTCTCCCTACCAAGCTAAAGAGGAAGGAGAGTTCTACCCCACTCTCCATC
>PYUH01004021.1:211089-294690 GCA_016808085.1 Suaeda aralocaspica
CCCCCCCCCCCCCCCCCCAAGAAAAAGAAGAGGCCAGTACTGAGTCCTCCCCGGCATCAACCCCGAGTAAGCCGATTGGGGAGAGTCCTTCCTCGAAGGAAGTCCCCTATAAGAGGAAGGACAAGGCTGTCCAGTCGACCAGCAGCCTCCAAAGGGACCCTGTCTTTGACAATCCCTATGAGACGGAGACCAGCTTGATGGATCCGGTCGACCAGGATGAGGCCAGACGTGCTGGCCAGACCATTGGGGGAACGGACCAGGATCCCTCACTTCATGATCCAAATGACCTTGCCCCTCCTAACAAGGATCCAGCAGCTGGGATGCAGGAGGCCATCAGGGAGAATATGCCCCTGGAGTTCCTTGACTCGACTATGGCCACAGGTATTAAGTTTGCACGTAGCGCGACTGAAATTCCTGCGCTCCTGTTTTTTTTGCAAAATACTTCTAAATAAGTCCATTTCACCTTTCCTTAAGCCAATTTTTTAGGTCTAACTTGACCTATGGACGGTTTGGGAAAGGTGACTAAAAGATTTGGGACCCTAAAATCCGGGGCCCCTACAGGCAGTTAGGTCCATGTTTCAACAGTTATATTGAGGTAAATTGTTTATTATACTTTCTTTTATTACCAACCTTCAACTGTCTCTTTAATTCTGCCATTTTAATACTTAGTGGATTTTCGTTAAAGCTTGTATGTATCTTTATTTTGACAGATCATCTTCCGGCTTCAATACTTGCAAAAATTGGTTTCTCAAACCAAGAAGGAGAGGGCAAAGGCAGCCCGAATGCAAACAATCTGCGATTCGTACCTGAGCGAACAAGTCCGCAGAGTCTAGGCTCAAAATTCACATGTTGTGAATGAGTTGTCTGCTTCTTTGGGACAAGCCAAAGAGCAGAACTTGGTCATGGCTAAAAGGAACATGGAGCTATGGACCGAGTTGGAGGAGTACAAAAAGAAAGAGCTGGACTTGGAGCATATGGTCTCCGACAAAAGGGCTGCCGAGTTAAGGGAGGAAGAGGCTGAGAGGAAGGT
This sequence comes from Suaeda aralocaspica, assembly GCA_016808085.1. NCBI lineage: Eukaryota > Viridiplantae > Streptophyta > Magnoliopsida > Caryophyllales > Amaranthaceae > Suaeda > Suaeda aralocaspica. Next base: position 212,120 of record PYUH01004021.1, read on the forward strand.
TATTGCATTAAATGAGCAACTTTCGAGCTGCCAATGTCCGGCTTGAAGAGGTGGAGAAAAGGAAAGAGGAGGAATTAAACCAAGCCGGACAGTTTGCAGTCCAAAAGTATCTGGAAGGGGAAGAATCTACCAGACAACGGATTGTAGAGGCTTGGGCACTCGGCCTCGAGGAGTATGTGCCATTCCAGTACTTTGAAAAGAGGCTAGATTATGCAACAAGGGCTCACCTAGCCAAATTATGGGGGGACACTCCTCCCAGCCCTTTCTGCCCTTCTGATGTTGAAGATGAAGAGGGGGAAGCCGAAGATGTGGAAGAAGACAAGGAGAAGGATGGAGCTGGAGCAGATACTACTGCATCCACTACCATTGACCAACCTGCACCAGCTGCTCCTTGATTTTCTTCTTTTCAATTTATAACTTGTTGTATTGTATAATCTTTTGACAATTTATTAAGTGTTGGTTTTTAAACCAATTGTATTATACATTTGTGCTTTTAAGCATATTTATCAATCTATCTTTTAACTTCCTTTGTTTAATTACGTTGCAATTTTTCAATGATGGATACAATCCATTTGAAAAGCATTTTATATATTTCTAAGTGTTTTACTTAGAAATTTTGCAGGTCTTATTGTTCATAACCCTTATAATTCATAAAGATATACTTTTCTTAGAAATACAAATCATGAGCCATTGGTCATTGGTCTCAGAATTTTAGATCATAAATCACTTAGAGATTTAAAGTATAAGTTGTTCTAATTTTACATTTAAAGGATGAATCAAATATTTTAACTTAGGGATTTTTCATAGAAATCTCACTTAAGACTTCACCCACAAGTCATAACACCCATAAATAAGCATTGAGATTTAACTTGGACATTTTTTGTATAAAATTCATGAATATTTGCTAAGTGTTTACTGTGATTTTTGGCATATCCAGCGTAATCACATGACACCGGATGTGTCAAAGTTAGTGATTTTGTTATTAGACTTGGTCTCTTTTAGGTGTCCTGACACCAGATGTATCACACTTAAATGGCACCGGATGTGTCATACTTAATGACGCCGGATGTGTCAAACTTAGTGGTTCTATCATTTGACCCGGTCCCTTTTTGGTGACCTGACACCGAATGTGTCTCACTTAATGACACCGAATGTGTCAAACTTAGTGTTTTTATCATTAAATCGGTCCCCTTTTGGTGACCTGATTGAATGTGTTGAAACCTATATTTGGCACATCCGGTGTTTTCATATAACTTCAGATGTAACTTCAGTTAGATGTCCTAACATGTTGCGACTCATCACCTTAACGCTTATATTATTTATCAGTAAGATCCATGTTTTACAAACTTTAGACTTTGATTGATTTGTTTCTCTTTAGGGGTGATGAATCAATAAATCATATTGATTGCCCTTAAACATAGGGATCGAAGCTGTTATTAGTTTGTTCACAGTAAGAATTTTATCTTAATACTGACACTTGTGAGGTCTTTGCCTTATTTATCACGTATTTAGATAAGGTTCCGAATCTTGGACCTTTAAAGTCGATTTGGTGATCCGTAATCACCTAAGGGGGTAAAGACTCTTTTTGCTTTTACCTCCAAGTATTAACTTGTGATTAATTTCCGGGATCTTGCCCTTATTGATTTCAAAACTGTTAAGCAAGTTTTGAATTACTTTAATTCTTGGTTAAGTGTGGGGCTGTGCCCTTAACTGCTGAGATCAGCATCTATTTTAACAAGCATATACTTGATATATAAGGACGAACATTAGAGGAAACAAAATTTCATTAATTGCGGCCCGTAGCCAATTCATTACAACATGAAATTTCTTTCCCCATTGATCAACGTGGATCAAATAGGTGGGCACATGGCCTTACACTATGGCTTCTTGAAACCAAGTTTATAAATAGTATTTTTTCAGATTATTTGCGTTCCATGTTCTGGGTACTTCATACCCATCCAGAGTTTGTAAACGATAGGTTCCATCTCTCAACACTTCAATTATCTCGTATGGACCTTCCCAATTGGGAGTAAGTTTTCCCTGCTCATCAGCTCTCCCAATTGTCTTCATTTTCCTCAGCACAAGATCCCCTAACTTCATTGGCCTATGGTTTACCCTCTTGTTATGTTCCCTTGCCATTTTTAGCTTGTAAATTTCTTGCCTAAGCAAAGCATTGCCTCTAACTTCAGGTAACATGTCTAGGGTGGCTTTCATCATCTCCCAGTTAGCCCCTTCATCATATAACATAATTCTTAGAGTAGGCTCACACATTTCAATGGGGAGAACCGCTTCCAATCCATACACCAACATAAATAGGGTTTCCCCTGTGGAATTCTTTGTTGTTGTCCTGATAGACTAGACGACATTGTACAGCTCATCCACCCATAGACCTTTTGCAGCATTCAGCTTTTTCTTCATTACCGTGCTGATGATCTTGTTGAAGGCCTCCACTTGTCTGTTGGCTTGTGGATAGCCCACTGAGGCAAAATGAGCTGAGATGCCTTGGTCTTCTAACCATACTCTTAACTGTGGAGTCTCAAATTGAGGACCATTATCGAATACTATTGATTGAGGTACCCCAAACCTTGTTATTATTTTTTTCCAAATGAACCATTTAACATCCCCATGTTTAATACTTCTCATCGGCTCTGCTTCTACCCATTTAGTAAAGTAGTCCACTGCAACCAAGACATACTTCCTCTGTCCTGATGCTTGTGGATATAGACCAAGAATGTCCATTCCCCACTTAGCAAAAGGTATTGGGCTCAAAATCGGGTTCAAGTTATTGGCTGGTTTTTGTGGTAAATTACTGAACAGCTGACACTTCTTACATGTTTTCACATAGGTCATTGCATCATGTCTCTGACTAGGCCAGTAATACCCAGTTCTTAATGCTTTTTCTGCCAGCGCCCTTCCCCCTATGTGAGAGCCACAAAAACCTTCATGGATATCTTCAAGAATCTCCTTTCCTTTTTCTGGGGTGATGCACTTTAATAGCGGGTGAGTAAAAGACTTCTTGTATAATTGCCCTTGCCATAAAACAAACCATGCATCTTTAGCTTTCACATATTTTGCTTGTTGTGGATTTTTTGGCAAGGTTCCATTGGTTTTGTAGCTAATAATCTCATCCATCCAAGAACTTCCTCGACTGATGAAGTTAACCTCCATCTCCTCTATGCTTCTTTTCTCTTTAATTTCCCAAAAAACTGTTCGAGGATTCTCCCCAACTGTAGAGCTTGCTAATTGTGAAAGAGCATCAGCTTGATTGTTCTCAGACCTCGGAATTTGCATGATTTCAAACTTGTCTAGACCTTTCACTTCCTCCTGAAGTATATTCAGATATTTGGCCATGCTAGCATCTCTAGCCTCATAGTCCCCAAGTATTGACTCACGATAAGCTGAGAGTCCGACCTTGCTTCTATCTTTTTTGCCCCAACAGCTTTACACAGTTTGACGCCGGCAATCAAAGCTTCGTATTCAGCCTCATTATTTGATGTTTGGAATTTGAATCTCATGGCATACTCGTAGATGTCACTCTCAGGCGACCTACAAATAATACCAGCCCCACATCCATTCTGAGTGGATGAGCCATCAACGTATAAGGTCCAGTGATCAATACTTGGTTTCTCTATAGGTGGCCTTGTCATTTCAACTATAAAATCTGCGAAAGCTTGACCCTTGATAGCTTTCCTTGGTTCGAAAGTAATGTCAAATGAGTCCATTTCCAGAGCCTACTTGAGCATCCTTCTCGATGTTTCCTTGGATAAAGCTTTCTTGAGCGGTTGATCAGTATATACAAAGATTTTATGAGAAAGAAACTAGGGCCTCAACTTCCGGCTTGCCATGAACAATGAAGTCCAAACTTTTCAATCAAAGCGTATCTGATCTCAGCATTTTGAAGTATGTGACTCACAAAATATAACGGATATTGAACCCTATTTCTCTCAGCTAACAAAACGGCTGAGAGTGCATGGTCTGATACCGCCAAGTAAATAAATAAAGTTTCTCTTTCAATGGGACTGATTAATCTTGGGAGAGTATGTAGGTGTTCCTTCAAATGAATGAAGGCTGACTCGACTTCCTCCGTCCATTCGAACTGAGGGCTTCCCTTGCCTGCCTTTACCTTTCTCTTGATCGTATCAAAGAAATAATGGCATTTATCACCTGCCCTTAATAAGAATCTACCAAGGGCAGCTAGGCATCCGGTCAGCTTCTGCACCTCTTTAACGTTTCGGGGAGAGGTCATATCCGGAACAGCCTTGACCTTGTCTGGATTAACTTCGATCCCTCGTTCATCCACAAGAAAACCCAAAAATTTTCCAGAATTTACCCCAAAAACACACTTCTTTGGGTTTACCTTCATCTTATATCTTCTCAATGTTTCAAAAGTTTCTCTTAAGTCTGCCACATGATCTTTCATTTCCTTGCATTTGACAATCATATCATCGATGTATGCTTCAATGTTTCATCCCAACTGGTTTTTGAAAACATCATTTACCAAACGTTAGAAGGTTGCTGGAGCATTTTGAAGACCAAATGGCATCCTTGTATAGCAATATAGACCCTTTTTAGATACAAAAGCTGTTTTTTCTTGATCTTCCTCCCATAGAGGAATTTGGTGAAATCCTGAGTAAGTATCCATAAAACTCAAAAGTGCATGCCCTGCCGTTGAATCAACAAATCGGCCGATCTTTGTAAAAGGAAAGCTATCCTTTGGACAGGCCTTGTTGAGATCAGTATAATCAACACACATCCTCATGGTACCATTTGGCTTTGGAACCAAGACTACATTAGCCACCCAGTCAAGATACTGGCATGGTTTAATGAATCCCGCCTCCAAAAGCTTATTCACTTCTTCCTCCACCGCCTTATTGCGAAGTTCGCCCAAATTTCTCTTCTTTTGACGGATTGGCTTAGCATCAGGTTTAACATTCAGCTTATGTACAGCTATACTTGGGTCAATGCCTGGCATCTCCTCCACCTCATATGCAAAGACATCCTTGAACTCTCTCAGCAGCTTTCTCATCTCTGCCCCAACATGGTCGTCTGGGGCCTGGCCTACCTTGACTGTTCTGTCAGGCTTGACTTCGTCAATAATGAAATCTTCGTGTTCACCAACTGGCTGAGGTCGAGTTACTTGACTCAGACTATGGATGGCCATCAGTTCATTTTTAGCCATTCCCTTAGCCTTCCTTTTCTTTGTTGGCTCTTCCATTTCTTCAACCCAAGCAATAGGCTTAAGAGTGGTGATATGACATTCTCAGGCCATTTGTTGATCCCCACGAAGAGTTCCAACAGTCCCATTGCTACACTCATACTTCATGAGCATGAGATTTGTAACAATTACTGCCCTAGAGGCGTTCAAGGTTGGCCGTCCCATAATTATATTGTAAGCTAACAGTTCTTTGACTACCAGGAACTTGACGACCATGTTCCTAGCGCATTCCTTTTCCCCTATCCTTACTGGTAGGGAGACGGTACCCAATGGGTTGATTACTCCTCCCCCGAAACAAATTATCGGATGATAGATAGGTTCCAAGGTAGACACATCATACTTCAATTTTTTGAGGCAAGCATAACTAATGATATCAGATGAGCTCCTAGTGTCTATCAATATTTGCTTGACTCTCAAGTTGGCCACTTTCAGTTCCACCACCAAGGGATCATCGTGTGGTGTACGAACATTGCCTCGGTCTTTATCACTGATCATTACTTCTGGGAATTTGACCTTAGCATCATGCCCCATCTCCGGTGACCCTTCTCGAGAGAGACTCCGTAAGTACTCTTTATTCCCTCGAAGGGTCGGTCCGCCAGCTACAAACCCACCAGAGATGACATACACCACATCCTCTTCAATCTCCGTACCATCTTTAGGCTCACTAGCCTTGAATTCCATCTTCTGTTTGGAGCTCTTATCTTGGGATTTGATCAGGTGTGGTGAAATTTTTCCCTTGATGGCGAGAGATTCAAGGGTTCTTTTAATATTGAAGCAATCATTAGTATGATGCCCCGTATCTTTGTGAAAGTGGCAATATATACTTGAGTCCCTATCTTCCCTGGCACTTCTTAGTGGTGGTGGATCATCAATCTCAACTTTGTTATGAATTTCCTTGAAAACTGAATAGAGATCTTTGGTGAACTCTATCTTAGGACCATCATTAGACTTTCTTTTCTTATTTTGGAAGTTTCCTCTCTTGCTTGATGACCTAGTTGCCCAGGTGGCATGTTTCTTCTGATCTTTGTTTTTAGAGTGTTGTTCACTCTTTCTATCATGCTTTCTGTCCTTCCTGGTTGAAATACAGAGCTCTTAGGCATGAATGAAACATTCAGCCTCTTCCAGAATTCCTTTCAGCGTTTTGCAATTTCTTCTCACAACATCAAATTTAAAAGTTCCATCACGGAGACCTCTAAAGAAGTTATCAAAGGCCACTCCCTAAGATAAATTGGGAATGTGCAAAGATTCCAGATTGAATCTTTGTACATAACTTCTTAGAGACTCCTTTTCTCCTTGAACTATTTTGGCCAGATGCATGTTGGTCTTCCTCTCCCTTTTGTTAGCCATGAAATGATGTACAAAGATCGTACTCAATTCATGAAAGTTGTTGATTGATTGATCTAGGAGGCTATTGAACCATTTCTGGGAAATTCCCTTCAAAGTTGTCGGGAAGTATTGGCACCAGGTTACATCATCTGGACCCTGAAAGTACATTAAATGTTTGTAGGTAGCCAGATGCTCCTCCGGGTCAGTTGTCCCATCAAATGGCTCAATTTGAGGCATTTTAAACTTATTAGGACGTGGAGCCATCATGATGGACATGGAGAACGGTGTCTTCCATTCCATCATCGTGTTATTAGGCTTTTGTCCAATAACCCCCGTAGGGTTATGGACAGCCTTTGTTGACTCTCGGCAAGGATCATTTGACTTGCCTACATCCTACCAATACCTGATCATCTGTTCTTTTCTGGACTAATCGGCCTTATCAGCTTTCTTCTTCTCAATTAAGTCTCGTAGACTCACATGTTCTTCCGAATCCAAGGAGACATGATGGGAGTCAGTCATCTCCCTAGTTGAAGATTCTTCTGATGAACCAAGTTGACCTCCTTCCCTCCAGGCCTTCTTAGCCTTCAAATATTCTCTTGTATCCATACTAGAGACATTCTTGGCATCAAGATATTTTCTTGCATCTCTGCTGGATGATTTCTTTTGCTCCAGATACTTCCGAGCATCACTTGCAATGGCTTTCTTGAACTCAATGAGTTCTCTAGTATCAGTTTGTGTTTTGCTAGATCCAACTTCCTTACCTGCTAACTCCCGTTTAGGTTTATATCTGGGAGTGACAGGGTACTTCTTCACTGCTCCCTAATGGGTTTTCAGCAGAGTTCGGTCCTTTCTCAATTTCTCAACTTTCATCTTTGAAGATGAAGGGTGTTGTGGCTCAACCTTCTCTCGAGTTTCCTGTGGAATACTCCCGTAGAGTTTCCGCCAGGTTATCTTGGAACCCAGCCAAGATACTCTTGAGCTGACTCATGGTCACATGTTGGTTTCCAAAATCAGCTTGTTCTTGTGCTCTTCTCGGTGAGCCAGTACCTTCCCCAGTTTGGTAATTGGCAGTCTGGTCTAGGTATCTGGTCTCATCCTCGATAGGAATTCCGCTTCCAGTCATTGTTAGGAGCCCTCCCCACAGACGGCACCAAATGTTGTTGCTAAAGCAATGAAGTGGGATAGGGACTGTGAGGACTTCGCTGACGTAGACTGGCCATGGATGCGTGAATGGACTGGTCTCTTGCTGACGTACCCTCCAAGAACCTGCAAAAAAGGGACAATAATCCTTGTAGGATTATTTCCCCCTTCGATGCTTAAATAAGTATTTGTAGGAGAGTAAGTGAACAATAATCAACAAGTAAACAATTTTAGAGAGAAGTTTTCCCTTTTTAGTATGTGTTTTTGTCTTAATCTTGAGTGTACTTTTTATGAGAATTTTGAGAGCTATTTATAGCCTCAAGTGCAATTTCTTATCCAATGAGATCGCGACACTTGTTCTCATCTCATTAATTCCCTTCCTTCATTTGCCTTATGGGCTTATAACATTAGGCATTCAAGGCCCAATGGTTTGTTTTGGCTCTTCTTCTAACGGCGAATAGGAGCTTGGCATGTGGCGAAGTATGATCTTTCTTTCATTCACACGTGGACCAGACTAAAGATGACACATGACCATGTGGGGCCCACTCGTGGCAGACTCATCACTGCCACATGGAAATCCCACGTCGGCATTTTATAATAGAAAGAGGGACACGTGGTCCAGTCGTAGGATGACACGTGGCTATGTAGGGCCCACTCATGGCAGACTCATCAATGCCACGTGGCAATCCCACGTTAGCATTTTTATAATAGAAAGAGGGAGACGTGGTCCAGTCGTAGGATGACACGTGGCTATGTAGGGCCCACTCATGGTAGATTCATCAATGGCACGTGGCAATCCCACGTCGGCATTTTATAATAGAAAGAGGGACAAGTGGTCCAGTCGTACGATGACACGTGGCTATGTAGGGCCCACTCATGGCAGACTCATCAATGCCACGTGGCAATCCCACGTCAGTATTTTATAATAGAAAGAGGGACACGTGGTCCAGTCGTAGGATGACACGTAGCTATGTAGGGCCCACTCATGGCAGACTCATCAATGCCACGTGGCAATCCCACGTCATCATTTTATAATAGAAAGAGGGACACGTGGTCCACTCAGAGGCTGACACATGGCAGCTGAATTGGCATGCCACATCAACGTATATACCATGAGTATGAACAATGGGGGGAGTCATATGGAACAGTGATCTATGACTTCTAATTAGAGTACAAGACGTTGTACTCTTTTATGTTTTTAATTCGCTGGAATTCCGTCACTTTATGTGACATAGGTAATACCTTCTTGGAGTTGCTCCCAAGTTGGTGCCCAATAGGGCAATTTCAAAGGAAAGGAAACCCGTTCAATGCAGAATCCAAAGTTTAAATATAATAATAAATTTGTTGAGTATATGCACATGTGAAAGGTTGTCAAAGGTAAGTTGTGTGTATGTTTTAGTTTGTGTTGTATTGTTGCATAGTCTTTAGTAGTTATGTACCCAGCTTTGTTGACTGTTTGTTTTGTGTGCATGGCTTTGTCTTGGACTTGGCCCTACAGTGACCCACTTGTTTGTGAATAGTTGTCTAGAATAAGAAAAGCTACAGATACAAGTGGGCATAAGTCATTTCATGTTGGGCTGGAGTGAGAGCGCTTGTTTTGTAGTTTTATTTTTATTGCTTATGAAGTACTAACTTTTATTTGGATGTTGTTTAATTTTCAAAGATTCTAGTTTTGGTTTTTAAGGGCCATTAAAATGGTTCCGAAGTGTAATAAAGTTTTAAGTTATTTTTTATTTTGGATGTTGATTTGAATTTGGTTTTTGAGACTTGTTTTGAAGTTTAGTTTTAAATTGGTTTTTGGTTTTAACTCTTCCGATGTAGTACTTTGATAAATGCCTTAGCCGTTATCACGATGGCAGTAATACTTTGGTTTTTCTGTTATTAGGAGTTTTAATAATTATAGTTTTTTTTAATATTTATAATATGTTTTTCGGAAAAATATATAGAGTAGAAAGTTAGGAAATTCCAGGGTGTTACATGAATTACCTTTAGGAACCCAACAGGATAAGCGGCATGTTGACTTTCCTCCATCCTTTGACAATAGACATGGTGAGCTTGGTCACGAAAAACCGTTGCTGGGAGAAATGGTTGAAATTCAACCCATCCTTGAACTTTAGTCTCTCAAATTCCACTGCTCCTATTCCCTATCCCAATTTGAATATGAAGATTATCATATGGAATGTTCGAGGTGCTTGCAAATACCTTTTTATCCCCTATGATTGGGACCGGGTTAAGGACACCAGCCAAGCATCATGATGCTCCTGGAAACTAAGGCTGGAAAAGACCTTGCTCGCCAAGTAGCTAAAAATCTACACTTTGATGTGCTAAAATATGTGGATACTTTGGGAAAGCGTGGAGGAATTTTCCTCTTCTGGAATCGCTCGGTCATTCTCAAGGATTCGAAGGATTGTTTTCATGGTCTGTTCCAATTTGATCGTGATAAACCTCAAACTTTGGTTATGGCTATTCATGCCCCTTCTTTCTCTACTACTAGACACAACAGGTGGAAGGCTACCACTGCTAAACTCCTCCCCCCACCCCCCACCCCCACACCAAAGATATCCCTTAGATTATGGGAGGTGATTTTAATGATGGCATGAGACAAACTGATAAATTGGGTGGGCGCCCTTTTCACACAAATCATTGCTACGACTTGAGTGCTCTTATGGTGAAAGCTGCTATGGTCGATTTTGGTTACTCTGGTAACCCTTTTACTTGGACTAATGAAAGGGATGGAGATGGAAGTATTAAAGAGAGATTTGACCGGACAATCACCAACAAAGCTTTAAGAGATAATTAAGCCGACACTCAAGTATTTCACCTTCCAAAAACTCGCTCAGATCATTGTCCTATATTTATGGGTGGAGCCAACCTTGTGCCTGGCAGGGCATAGGGCACATGCCCACCCAAAGGCCAAGGAAATTTTTCATTATACACTTTGTATGCCCAGTTATTAGTACAACAAATAAGAGTGGTGTAGTGGTTGTAGCCTTATAGGCCAAATATTCAAGAGGAGGATACAAGATCGATCCTTCTCATGAGTGATTTTTAAAATTTATCATGTTAATTTTCCTTTCCCAATTTAATGCAATTTTTTTTTTTTTTTTTGCCTCTTTTTAGGTTCTAAAAACAAAATGCTTTCATAGTTTATGGGAATATTATATGGAGCATTACTCTAGCTCTATTGTTCTTGATTCTCTTTTAAAATTCTAAATTCCTATTCACGCAGACTTTGTAAATTGTAATAGTAAGTATGAAGCAAAAATTTTTGATTGATACACTAGTAAAAACATAGTAAAATGAGAGCTTATTACTCTTTGAGTTCAATTTCAGACTTTTATGTTCATGCATCGACAATTGACAATCTAGCTAATGTCATTTTAAGTGAAGGTAGATTATTAAATTGAATTATCGATCATAATCAAGATATAAAAAAGAGGAATATTTTTATTTCTTCTCTACAAAATTTAGCTAATAAAATCCCCTCCATCTCAAAACTGCAAAATGCAAATGAGTAAATAAATCTGACATGTTGCTTTCTAATGTATGGTGTTGATTACATTTATTGACTTAATTATTTCTTTTTCATAAACTTTTTACTCGATGCCCTTCCTTGTTTGGAATCCTGGCTCTGCCCTGCCTATATTAATTATTGCTTGTAAAGATATCCATTCGGGTCCCTTCCCCTTGATAAGTGCATATACTCATTATTTACCCTTGTTTTACATTGGTTATTGGCTTTAACAAGGCTCCTTTGAGCTTAATTCTACTAATTTGGTTGTTTTTAGTGCTTTGTGTTTCTATTTGTTATGTATTGCAGGGATTGGTGCATTCATATTGATTTTGCATTATTTTGGGCATTTGACTAGTTAGTAGGATTCATGACCACTTTAAGAAGCCACAATAGACCTAAGATATGAGTTAGAAGCCTTTCGGAAACAAAGAAGTCGAGTTTCGAAGCAAACGAGCAAGCACGAAAGACCCATGGGCCAAAGTGCAGTGTACCCGAGCTAAAGAGCATTGTGCCCGGGTACATGCACACTGATTTTTTTTTTTTTTTTTTGAGATTTTCCAAATTGTTTTGGCTTTGTATAATAGGGTTTCTATCCTAGGCTTATGTATGACTTTTTATTAATATTAGAGGCTAGTTTTCACTCTAGAAAAGATACTTTTGTGCAATTTACCCATTCATTCATTCGATCAATACAATTAAGGTTTTATTCAATTCTCATGTTTTATTCAATTCTTCTTTATTGTTGTTAATTTAGTTTGATTGTTTTATTTAGTTTATGCTTTTAGTTTTTGTTTTTGATATTAGCCGATTTATTTTATGCCCGGCCTAATTTTATGTTGTTTGGTTTTTTAAATTTGATCATGTTTTTAGTTTTAGATTCTAATATTAATTAGATTCTTGCGATTTTCGGTATATGACTAGTTTAATCTGTAGGGCTAGGGGATCCATGAACCATCCCAATGAACTTGTTTGGTAGTCGATTAATATAATTTATGTCGTTTATGAATTTTTATTATCAACTTATATTGCCTATAGTTAAATTGTGACCAAATTTAATTGTTAGTCTGATAATTGTCGAAATTGATGCCAAGAGGTAAGAATGTCACAATTAGATCACAGGGATAACAGGCAAAGCGAGTCTAAGCGAGCGAGAGCCGTTAGAGGAGTTTTGAAGGAGTCCAGATTCGAGAGAATTAGTGTGCCATAATTCAAAGCGTCGTTTATTTATTAATCGGTTATCAATCAGCCTTTTCCCAATCTTGGTATAATATTCTTGTAAAGGTTCGATAGTTTTAGTTCTTGCCCTCTTTGTATGAGTACTTGATGGAGTTGTTGATTGCGGTGCATGTTGAAGATGGAGGTCCTATGGGATAGCAAGGACTGGTTGTAATAGTCTTCTCATTATTTGATTCATGAACTTCTTCTTCTTGACCACTTCTTAGTCTTTCCTCCATTTCGACTATAATATCAAAAACAATAGCCTATTCATTACCAGAAAATCTATTTTTGCCCAAAATCTTACTCAACTCTTCATTAAATGGAAAAGGCTTGTTTCTTAACCCTTCTTCATTTATATGACTTTACCACAAACAAAAAAAAAATCAACTAAAATCAACCACTAAAAACCAAATGTTATCTTCTATTTATCAATATTGAAAAATTACTTTTCTTTTTATCATTTACATGTAATATTCAACCATATGTATTCAAATAAAATACACTTGCTACCTGTAAGAACAAGAAACAAACACAACTATACAATTCTTTTCTTTGGTTAAAGAGGATAAAAGGCCAAATCATAAGGTATAGTATTAATAACTAATATTGAAGAAGAAAACATTTAAAATATAAACATAACATGTACATTACCTTGATCCATTCATCCCAAATAGCTTGTGGGCATGTAACAAATTTTTCTTCATTATTCCACCCAAAGCCACTTGCACTAAGGCTAATATGTAATAGCGTCAAATTGTTTTCTTAGATGCTTGACTCTTGATTCAATATGAGGTTTGGCTTTTTTCACACATCCTGGTAATTTCTATAACATTATAGATTCTAACTTTGCGTAAGCATCACTCTTACATTGATCATTATCTGCTTCCCAACCACCAATATCCAAAAGCTCTTGATCGAATAACCGTAATTAGTGCACAATCCCCAGCAATTGACCATCTCGACAATAATCTAGTAGTATTGTTGCTACTACTATCTTGCATGGAATTTCCATTGCGAGTAGGAGGTTGACCATCTGTAAAATGAAACCAAAAATCGTACTAAATAATTTCGTATACATCATAAGTATGTGCGAAACAAAGCACTCATTACATATATTCCAAAACAAGTGTACTGGATGCATTACAAGTAGAAAATTGTAAACAAAATAAAAGACAAAGCATTCATTACATACATTCTAAAAAAAGTATATTGTATGCATTACAAGTAGAAATTGTAAGCAAAATACAAGTTTCAACCAAATTTATTTAGGAAAATTTGATGGGAAAAATCTCAACTTTCAGTGATCTACTCAAAATAATCAGTAATCCAGATATAATCCGAAGTTGTATCAAATATTCTCATTTTGAATTGTAACCTGCTAGATATTGTTGGTAACCGGTTTAATAGGTTAATTGACATTTGTTTTATTCTGATTAGCTTTAATTCAATTAATCAAACTTTAATATAATTAATTTAAATAATTTTTGATTTTGGCCACCATCACACGCTACACCTACCACTACTTTGTTCCACCACATAGCCTCCACCTCTAGCACCACCATTGTGCCATCTCTGCCTAAGAATAGTCCAGGCCACCACTGCAACATGTCAACATCAAACCATCACCAAAAACCATTAGCTCCATAACCCACCATAGAGACACCATGAATACTAGCCTATACACCCACTCACCATTTCATCATGACCATGATCACCACAACCCAACAACCCCATAACCTAAACCAAACCCCATGAACCCAAAAACTAGAACCTAGAACCCACAACCACCTAACCCCAAACCCATAACCCAAACCCCATGAAAATCAATATCCTAACTCCAAAACCCGCCCACGACCCCTAAAACCAAATACCCAAACTCTAGAACCACTGCCCTTAGCTTGATCCCCAAAATCGAAGTTAACCCCAAAACCACTACCCTTGACCCCAAAATCAAAATTAAATTAATCATACAACATATTAAAAGGCGTCGCTGTCAAAGAAACTACGCCAAGTGGCGCTCGCCAATGAATGTGACACATGTCACTCTTTACAAGAGCTCCATGCACAAATAAAAATACCAATCATCCGTAGCTATTAGGAATTGAACTCATGACATTTGAAATGGAATGTGGAAGTTTAACCAGCAATCTATAATAAGTTTGATGTTTAATATTTCAAAGTCTTGTAATCATATGCTATGGGCTTTTGATATGTATTGTTTATTCACTTAAACACGAAAAACTATGACATTGTTATTTTTATCTCAAGTCCTTTATAGTTGTTTTACTTTTTTAATTAATAATCTATCAGATTACAACTTAAACGTGCAATCTAATTATGCATTAAACAAAAAATACATTATGAAAAACAAACAAAAGAATATTTGATAATTGTAGCCACTACAAGAAAAACGAGCAAGGGCAACGAGTTAAAATAGCATGGGCGACGAAATTTAATTTTGTCGCACATTATGGAGCTTATTGGCATCAAAATCTTTTCGTTGCACATCTGTTACTTTGGGCAACAAGTTTTTAATTCGTCGCCCAATATTAGTTTTGTGCAACTAATTTATATTTTCGTCTCCCATAATTTTCCCAATGAATCGGAAAAACACATTCTTCTCAAAGCTTCTTAATTTTGGGCAACAAGTTGTTAAGTCGTTGCCCATAATTTGCACAATGGGCTACCATTTATTATGTCGTTGCCTAAAGCCATAACCACCTTAAAAGTTTTGTATTTTTGGGCAACAAGTTGAGATGTCTATGGTAATTATTGAGATTTCAAAGTTTCATGTAATTAGATGTCTATGGTATTAATAATGGCAAGAATATGAAAGTTCTTTCCTAAATTTGATAAAATAATAATATAGAAGCCATTATCAAAGCAATTATTAACTTAATATGGATGACCACTAATATGTGGCTGAAAATTGTTGAGATGAGCATCCGGGTATAAAACGATAAATTTAGCGATGGAATGTATAATAAGGTATTGGGCGACAAAATGCAACATTCGTTGCCCAAAGTCATAAAGGGCAGCAAAAAATCTACGAGGCGTCAATGCACAAAGTTGATTGCCATTGTTGCACAAGGAAACTTTAATTTGTGCATCGAATTTTTATTTCGTCGCACAAAGATACTTTGGGAAACTATTGTTAATTTCGTTGCACAAATATTTTTGGGCAATAAAAATTGATTTTGTTGCACAAAATGCAATGGGTGTCGACCCCTGTGCAACGACCCCCGCGACGAAATTATTTCCGTTTCCCAAATGTTTGGGCGACAAATTTATAGGTTTGGACAACGATTTAAATCAGCGCCCAAACTTTGTAGTGAGCCGACCCGGGCCATTGCCTGGGCCAAAATCTAGTTAATAATCTAAAATCAAACTTTTGTAAGTCTTAAAATCACCTTTTGATTTCTTCTCCTTTATTATTTTGCTTAGCTTGACCATATTCTTTTAGAAAAATCACCAATAAAAATACAGAAATGAGGTTGGAGAACTTGAGATGAAGTGATGAATTTGAGTGGAAAGAGAGAGAAGTAGAGAATTTGAGTGGTAAGATACTAAGAGAGTTGATGGAAGATAGAAAAAAAAAATAAGAGTTGATAAAAGGGAAGAAAGAGAAATGATGAATTTTAAGGAGAAAGAAAAAATCAAAGTTGATAACTGATTCGTTCGGTTAACAGACAGTGGGATCAAAATGAGAAGATCTTGTGCAACTTCGGATTATAACTGGATTACTCAAAGAATGGATTAATTTGAGTATCTCTACTTTTCCAATTTTCCAATTACTTAAGTATCTCTACTTTGAAACCATGCATTATACATCACATTAGCTAATTTTGTCTAAAAGCATTTTATGTTGCACTTGTATCCAAAATTTCAATACTGTCGTCATTATTTTCCATGATATCGTCAAGTAGATACTCTGGGAGCAACGGTAATGTAAGTTTGAATAAAGTTATGAACAAGAGCACAAGCCAATATAATTTGACTAATTGTCTGTTGATTGTACCGAGTTGCATGTCTTAGGATGCCCCATCTCATATTTAGTAACCCAAAACATCTCTCTATGACGCTTCTTGCTTGAGAATGCTCCATATTGAAATATTCTTTGGCTGATACAAAGCGAATTGAACCACTTTTCCAAATGCTCCTCTAAATGGCGTCAAAAAAACCCTCACAATTCATGTGCCCAACATCACAATATTAGTAGTTATGTAATATACCAAGCAATGAAAACTACAATTAATTCATTTTCATAGAGTTAATATATGACGTATAGAAGAAATAGCTAACGCTATTACCTTGAGGAACTTTTAAAGGACTTTGTCTAGACAAGGCATCACAAAGTACTCTATTATCATGTGCTAAAACCTCCCAATGAGGTAAAAAATGTATGAATTTCATATCTCGTGTACAAGCAGCTAAGACATTGCTAGTAAGATCTCCTTTTCTATTTCTGAACCTAACTTTATTCGTATCACCTACACGAACCTTAAAGTGTGTGCCATCCAAAGAACCTAAGAAATTCTACAAAGAGTTAAAAAAAGCTTCCCATTTATAGTTGAACCAAATTTGAAAACATATATGAAAATTCTTCAACTGCATAGCAAAGATCACTTACATTAAACCACTTCCATCTATCATCTTAACAATTTTCTGTCACTGCTATAGGTTTCTTGAATAAGACATGATGACATTTAAGAAGAGCTTGTAACACTAAATTGAAATGTCTTGAAATAGTCTTACCACTTCTGCTAAAAATATAATTAAGTTCTTCTATTTTTTTTATTTATCATGAGAAAGTGTATGGAGAAACAAGGCCACCATTTCTTCCAAACTAGTGTTTCTATTTCCTTGCAACTTATGATCAAGCATCTCACTCACATAACTTATAAAAACAAGCTTGGTCCATTCTAAGATTATCGAAGTATACTATGTCACTTCCTTCAATCACAGGCCTAATATTTAAAATCAGTTATCCGCTCTTCAAGTGTATCATCAAACACAAAAGTTATTAGCTTTGGAATTTTAATATTTTTAATGGACATAAGATACATGAGATGAAGCATTATCTCCATAAGCATGACCATAATCTGCCCATATATCACAATACAAGTCGTTGCAATCTTCTTTTGTTTAGTTAAAGGAATGTGAGCCATCATTTTATTACATTACAAACTCAAAAGATTATGACCTTAAATGCATCTACATATATACTTGGTAAATAGATAAAACACATATACATTATTTAATAGCACAAGCACAAAGTGAAAGAAGAAAAGTACAAAGCATCATATATAAGAAATTAATCCAAAGAGAAACGGAATTAACTTAATCATGAGGATATATAGCCAAAAACCAAAACTCATCCACTTACAAACAAGGAATATGATAGCAAGTTAATGAAAGTTAGATATTTTTTCTTCACCTATTGTGATATACCCGCTAACAAATAATGAAAACTCATTCCTTTAAGGGGGCGTTTGGTTCACGAAATATAGGTATGAGGTATGGGTTTAGAATGACTGATACCCATACCATGTGTTTGGTTGGCAAAAGTATGGATTTTAAACCCATACCTCAAACCCATGAGGTATGGGGTTTAGAAACCTTGGGGGGAGGTGGGTTTGGGCCATTCCATTCCCTTAGGTATCAAATAAAAGGAGGGAAAGAAGAGAGAGAAAAGCCAAATTGCCGCCATTGTGAAGAGTCTCCTACCGCCATATCATTTCATCCTTGAGCAGCAAATCTTCAACTTCATCCAGGTAATTTATTTACTTATTTTTACATTAATTTAAATAAAAATTGAAAACTTGTTCTTATTTTATGATATTTATTCATTTTTACATTCTCTTCTTCCCCAAATTTGTTGTATAATAATTGACAGTCATAGCATAATTCTGAGTTTCTGACCATTATTATTCATAACTATCCTTCATTGTATGAATTAGATTGCTTTATTTTATGAAATTAGATACGAAATTAAATTCAATAAGGTCAAAGTTAGAAATCTAAATTGCGGCAACCGCAAAACTCCTTCGTGTAATTAGCAAAAATCCAATACGAAGTACTTTAAATTTCATCCAAATCAAAACCTTTGTTTGCTTCCTGAAATTTTCAGTGGAGGTTTACCAAAAATAACAAATTACACAAGCCTAAACACGCCCAATAATCAAATTTTCCTCCCAAATTATGTTCCAAATATATATTTCACTGTGTCTAACCAAAGTATCAAATTAACTCTTTTAGAGTGTTTATCTTACATAATTATGAGTTTAGTTTTAGATAAACACCAAAAAAATATGAAAAAAATAAATATCTAAAATAAGCATAAATTTTAAGGGTCATAGCAAGAAATAGGAAAAGCAAATCAAACTTTGCTTTCCTGACCAAGTTGGGAATGTTAATACCAGAGTAGAATGACAAGAGTGAAAATGAAGGGGATGATAAACTAGAGAGTAACGATGAAGGAGATGATAAAGTAAAGAGTAAAACCTAAATAAGGAGATCTAATAAAAATATATAAAAGGGAAATGATAAGGAGGGAAACAAACACACCAAAGCAAAAGGTTTTGGGGCATTATAGTCATTTTCATGCATTATCAACTGATCGAACAAGGGTGGGTGGGAAACTTCCTGTGGCTGTGAGGAAAATACATTTCCCCTTGGAATTATGAGTTCCCATGCTTTATTTATTATTGGTAACCAAACACGACTACAAATATCTATTTCATAGGAAATTGTAGTTCCAAGGGAAATAAGGTTCAACCAAACAACGCCTAATAACTACCCAAAGTGATAGTGTGTATTACCTTTTGCAAAATCTATAGTACTCAAGCATGGATTTGAACAAACTAAAACATAAGAGATGGATTTTGTTGATTGAAGATGCCTGTAATGATTGATCGAAACCAAATTTCCGATTATATCTTTGTATTGTTGAGACTTAATGAAACAAAGTATGATAAATTGTTTGACTTTTGTAATCTTAATAAAACAAAATAAAATCTCGAATTGATGCAAAATCGGATAGGGAATTTTTCCGATCCGAAAAACTGGATATCCACATTTTCGGAATAAAAAAACTTATTCCGTATTCGTTCCGGAAAAACCAGAATTCCAAAATTTCAGATCCCGATTTTTTTTTATCAAATTTCTTCATAAACACTTCATTATCCTTTAAACAATCCATATCGGAAAATCGGATATTCGTTTTTCCGATTTTTGTTTTCCTTAAAAATCCGGAATCTGAAATTTATAACTTATATTCTGATTCTGATCCGGTATCAGATTTTTCCGAATTTCAAAAATCCAGACCACATATCCTGATTTTTGGAACGTAAATTCGAAAAACCGGATTGAAAATTCGGAATTGGAATTTTTTTTTCACACCCCTATATATATATAATTTAATAAAAGTAATTAGGTTTAAAGAGTATATATAGATACTTAAAATACTCTATGAAAACATAACCGGGCTTGGTTGATTAAGAAAATCCAAAAATTAACAATGATCTTAATATAATTGGAATATATTTTTCAAATACAAGTTCTTGTAAAACAATTGACATCAATTTGTATGTTCAAATCCTCTTTAAAACCATATAAATCTCAAAAGTTATTCTATAAAAATATGTGCCATTATACAATAACTCAAACCAATGACAACAATTAGGACCACCATCAGCCATTTGCGCTACTTATTCGAAGCCCCAATCAAACCAAATCGAAACCCTAACCCCAAATCAAGAACCCAAACCCCAAAATCAACTACATGAATCGCAAATCGAAGTCCAAACTCAACCAAAATCATCTTCGACAACCTTCATCATGAAATCGAAACCCTATCCTATTCAAAGGTGGTTGTATGAAAGTTTGAAGGTGGGTGGTGGTTGTTTTGGGTGGCTACTCGTTTTTATAGTGAGGGTTATGGTGGTGGTTTTGAGTGGGTTGTGGTCATGAACTTGGGTTTTGGGATGGAGATAGGTGTGTTTAGGAAATGAGAGGAAAATAGGGGCGGGGGGGCGGNNNNAGGGGGGGGGGGGGGGGGCGGGGGGAAGGAGGGGGGAGGTTAGGATAATAGGGATGCAATTAGGAGGTCAAAGCTGAAATCAAGCAGTCAACGCCTAAAAATGGGCAAAATTGCCACTTCAAAAAAAAATATTTAAGACCCCCAGATCACAAGAACATTCAAAAAAATTCCTAATCTTTACAAAAAAAATTAGGGTTTTTCTAAGTTATGCCCCCGAGGTATTTAATTTTCTAAGGTGTATCCCAAAGTTTTCTTTTTTCTCACATATACCCCTTAACATACCATTTTTTATTAGCCATGACTATTCCATTAGTTATTGGTAACTGACGTTACAGTTTTCGTGCTACTTGCTTCTAAGGCCCCTTTTTAGCCTCCAAATTCCATGGTACAAACTACGAAGTCCATTTTTCTCGGCTTTTCTTTGTCACCATCATCAACATAACATTATCATCATCAATCATCATATCGCAATCAGGTGGCCCTCAATTTCCTCACTAATCACTATCCTTATTTGCTCCATCCAAATGTCTAAACAGTTGATAACATGCTTTGAACTTTGGTAATTGATGTATGAAATCTCTTGCATTGTTTTCTCTTATGTTTTTTCTTTTATACTTTTTGTATTTTTACTCTTTGATGTATGTACTGGATTTTCTTTGTATATTGGGTTTTCTATTAATGTATGTACTAATTTTTCTTTTCTTTAATAATGTATAAAGCCTTTGGATTAATTTTCTTTAACCCTTTGATTTGTATATTATATTCTGGTTAGCTGTTTAATGATTTATGAGTTTTCAATGATTAATTTATGGGTTTTCAAGTGCATTTATCATCATCAATCATCACTATTTATTCGATTAACATCAATTTTTTTATTGATAGTCGAAATATTCTCCAATATTATGTAGGATTATATTCTGTAAATTTACCTAGACTCTGATACCATGTTAGGCTTTGTAAACTCCCTTGACTAGAGTCATTCCATTGATCATTATACATAAGAGTTACAAGGTAAAGAGTTATAATATCTGAAAATATATTGTTTACAAAATATTATCCTATAGGATATCAACATATTGCATCTAAATTTAGTGCGGAGGCAAAATATCGAGGCGTTGTAAATGTTGTGTCTGAAGCATGTTGACTACGAAATTTATTACTTGAGCTCCATTGTCCCCTCGAACAAGCCACTATCATCTATTGTGATAATGATATATAGTATTGTTTATTTGTCTACAAATCCAATCCACCACCAACGCATGAAACATGTTGAGTTAGATATCCATTTAATTAGTGAGAAGGTGGCCTTAGGCTAGGTCTGTGTCCTTCATGTTCCTTCTTGTCATCAATTTGTCGATATCACAAAAGACTTGTCCCGTGAGTTATTTTTGGATTTCCGATCTAGTCTTAGTGTACGCCCGTCTCCCGCTATGACTGTGGGGGTGTCATAGTCAGAATATTCACCAATATTATGTAGGATAATATTTTGTAAACAATATATTTTCAAAGATTATAACTCACCTTGTTGATGACGCTATCGCACACCTATCAAAAATACCCGGACAACTCTAACTAATGTAGCTAGGGAAGTAAGGATCGAATCCTCAGGGAAGCGATTAAACTCTATTAGTTCTAAAAAGCTTAAACTGTGTAAAGGGCCTTGGTTGAAAATTATTGATTAACTAATTAACCACGGGAAATTACGGTGATTAAAACTAATAACTAAGGCCTTGGGTTATTCGGGTCACCAAGAACAAATAATGGATTCACTAACATAGAACATTCAATCTCACAATTATTATCAAATTGGGGCTCACTAATTCTCTCGAACTTAGACTCCCTCAAAACTCATCTAGCGGCTCTCGCTCATGCCTTGACTAATTCCGCCTATTATTCAGTGGTCTTATTGTGGTATTCTTACCTCTCGGTATCAAATTCGACAATTACCAAAATTACAACTAAATCTTCGCACAATTCAATTGCAAACAAATAAGCCAATAATAGGAATTTGGCTATTAATTGCAAAACCAAAACAATCTAAGTTAATTAGTCCATTAATTATTCAAGGCTTCCCTAACCCTAGAAAACTAACTATTCACTTATGATCATAAAAACTAAAGCAACTATAGAAAACAAAACTATAAACATGACTGTAACTAATAAATTAACAATAATTATAAAACTAGATCTAGAACAAGAAAATATGGCATAAGAGGTTAAGAAAACTAAAACTAAAAACATAAATTAAAACTATACATGAATTAAAGAAACTAGAATTAAAGATTGAATAAAACCTGAACTTTTATTGAATTGATTAATTGAAAAAATTCCACAAGAATCACCTCTAGAGAGAGAAAACTAAACTAAACTAGGGTTTTTAGAATAATAAAATGCATAATGAAAACCTAGGGAAGAATTACATTAAGTAATAAGTCGTAACAAAGGGGGAAAAATCGACAAAACACAAACTGAGCAGCGTGCCTGGGCAGCCCGGGCACAACGCACTTGACCCGAGCATAATGCACTTTGCCCGAACACATTGCTAAATGGCCCCTGGAGCTTCCTACTTCGCTCGTTTACTTCGTAACTCGACTTCTATGCTTCCCAAAGGCTTCTAAATCATGTCCTACCTTCTTTTTAGCTTCTCAAAGTGGTCAAGTTTCTTACTTACTAGCCAAGTGCTCGGGATAAAGCGAAAACTGACACAAAAGCATCAATTCCTACAATAAATGTTAAAGCAAAGCAACCAGCACTAAAAGTAACCGAAGTTAGTAGAATGGGCTCAAAAGAGCCTTGTTAGAGCTAAAAACCAATATAAAATAGGGGCAAATAATGAATATAAAATGAACTTATCACTCGTAACCCATATATATAATGATCAATGGAATTGACTCCAGACAAGGGAGTTTACATAACCTAACATGGTATCAGAGTCTAGGTAAATTTACAGAATATTATCCTACATAATATTGGAAAATATTTCGACTATCAATTCCACAAGAGGGAGGAAAAAGAAGGGAAGCAATTTGGCATTATGCCGGAAGAGAGTAGTGATCGATGTACTGAAAAAGATGGCCGTGGGAAGTGATGATGAAAAGAAAAACTTGAAGGCATAATGCCAAATTGCTTCCCACGGCTATCTTTTTCAGTACATCGATCACTACTCTCTTCCAGCATAATGCCAAATTGCTTCCCTTCTTTTTCCCTCCCTCTTGTGGAATTGCTACGCGAAGTTCATCTCATAAAGCTATGTACCAGGACATAGCTTCGTATATTTCAGCATCAGTAACCTTTCGCTTCTCATACGGGATTCCGGTTGCATTCAATCCCGTGATTCTTGATATATCTTCACTCTGAAATGATAAATCTCTACCCTGAACTTGAAAACACTTCTTCTCTACATTGTAAGTCTCAAGATAACGATGGACCAAATAATTTGAAGTGGATTTATTCTCTACATCAAGAAGCTTAGAAAATTGAGATTCCCTCATGAGCTCCTTCTTGTTTTCTTGTAAGTTTAAGTCAGTAATGACCTTTAATGTACACCGGCTATCAAACTTCATTCTGCTCTCGTTTAAATGAAAAATTAAAGTAAGTAATTAACAATCAGTCACTACAGAAAAAAAAAACTTACAGAACAACAATTTAAGTAAATGCAGAAAATTAAAGTAAAAACTTGCAGAACAACAATTAACAATTAGCCAATTTAATTAACTCATGAAAAATGAAAAATTAAAGTAAATGCAGAAAATTTAAACTATATTAGTCAATTTAACTCATGAAAAATGAACAATTAAAGTAAATGCAGAATATTTAACTTATATTAGTCAATTTAACTCATGAAAAATTAACAATTAAAGTAAAAAATTAACAATCACTCAATTTAAGTTGTGAAAAATGAAAACAACATTACCTTTTTTGACGGGGATGACTGACAAAGCAGCGGGGAAGATTGACGAAGCAGCGGGGAAGCAGTGGCAGATTGACTGACGAAGCAGCGGGGAAGTTGACGAAGTGCAAGTGGATAAGTGGAAGGAAGGAAGAGGAAGTGGAGAAGAGGAAAGAAGGCGTAGGAAGAGGAAGTGGAGAAGTGGCGAGTTGGAAGTTTGAAAGTTTTTTGTGAAGATGCTTGGCACAATCCTTTTATGTTAACTTGATTCATTTTTTGATTTGGTTTTGTTTTAATCAGATGCTTAGCACAATCCTTTTATGTTAACTTGATTCATTTGTTAATTTGGTTTTGTTTCATCAGATGCTTAGCACAATCAATTGCACTTTTCGCTTCAAGTATGTTGCAGCAGTTTATACGCTCTCTTAATTTTTCATTTTGTTGCTTGTGTTAGGCTTCGATATATAGTTTTTCTAAAGTATGGGTTTCTCTATTTTACATTGCAAAAATTTTGGTTTTCTCAATTTCAAGGTTTCTTTGTAAATGTCAATCAAAGGTTCAAAGGGAGATAAAAGGGGACAGAAGTTGCAGATTTGTAAATGTCCATTCCATTGCTTTCATTAACACTTCAAATCCACCACTTAGTTGTCAATTAAGTTGCTTTGTGATATAATATTTGATTTAAAGAATTAAAAGTTTTGAACTTTGCTTTATATATTTTCAAATTAGTTTTTAAGGTTTTAGTTTTACCAACTATCCATGAAATGAGAATGTCCAATGATATTGTTGACTCATGAATTGAGAGTAAAGTTTTGATGATGACCAACACAAACAAGCTTAACTAATATATACTTTGAGTTCCTATGAGATTTCACAGGTTCAAAGTGTAAGGAACTTGGAGCAATATTGAAGGAACGTAACAAGCTAAACAACCAAGTTCATGGAGAAGTTCCTAGGCAGAATATTGCAAAGGAACACAGAAAAAAGAAAAGAAGTTCCTTAGTAACACAGTTATGTAGGAACAAGCTGCGAGAATAGATCTGTTCCTACAGGAACAGGCGAACAAAGTCAAGACATCCACATGAAGTGTCTTGGTAAAGAGAAGAGAATTTCCAAGAAGATTATAAGCATAATCTTCTAGGAACTTAGTAATTACATTGGAGACTCAAATCAGATTGGAACATCAAACCTAAAAGCAAGTTACGAATCTATCCTACGAAGTGGTCTAGGTTAATTTATTGGGCTGATTTTGCTGAAGAATAAAAACGGCATCTAGGGTTTTTAACAAGTCAAGAAAAGTTGTTAAGCGTCCTAGATTGTAGGAATAAAGTCATGGGTTCATGGGCAAGAATAAAGCGGTTAAATTAGTCAAGTCAAAAGACCTATTTTCGTGGTCTACATACTTGGGATAGTGGAAGAAATCGTGGAGTAGTGGACGAGCAGAGAACGTGGTTGAAGACTGAAGATTACAAGCCAGAACCATTCTATAAATACTCCAAGAAATTCAGAAGAAGAAGTGAAGAAGAACATCAGAGAACACATTGAGTATTTAACGAGTACATGTTTTGATGTTGTTGTTCCAGTCCAGTTTAAAAGGTCTTTTCAATGTATTAGAGTCAGAATTGAGTTGTAATTAGTGAGAAAAAGAGAAGTGTGAGAACTAGAGAAGAGTGGAGAAAAAGAGAAAGAGAAGCGAGAGATAAAGAGTGAGAATTGAGAATCAAGTTCCTACAGGAACTGACGAGGGAAATTAGAGAATTTAGGTTGTAATAGCTGTTACAGGCCTATAATAGAAGTGGAGTTTTCTTCCTTAGGGCCAAGGAAGTTTTTCTCATAAATATATCACTCGTACTCTTTAATTCGTTTAAATTTGTTTAAATTCCGCATACAAGTTCCACACAGCAATTCACCCCCCCTCTTGCAGTGTTCCTATAGAAACAACAGTTGGTATCAGAGCAGGAACTCGGGAAATTCAAGCAACCTTGAAGAGGGATCCTGAAGATGAACACTCACGAGAAGTTGGAGGAAGGTTACTCAACTCAAAGACCACCCATGTTTGATGGAAAGTTTTATACTTATTGGAAGAATCGAATGGAGATTTTCATCAAGGCTGAAAATTACCAGGTTTGGCGAGTGATTGAAGTAGGTGACTATGAAGTAACAAAAACTAACGATAATAATGAAGCAGTTCCTAAGTTAATTTCTGGATATGAAAAAGAAGATTTTGAGAAAATGGAAATTAATGCACGTGCTATTAAATTGTTACATTGTGGTATTGGACCGCATGAACACAACCGTGTCATGGGGTGCAAAACCGCTAAACAAATATGGGATTTATTGCAAGTAACTCATGAAGGAACTAATGAAGTAAAACGATCTAAAATTGATTTGTTAATGTCTAAATATGAACGTTTTGAAATGTTACCTAGAGAGTCAGTACAAGATATGCTTACTCGTTTTACTAACATCACCAATGAGCTTTCTTCTCTTGGAAAAGATATACCCACTGATGAGCAGGTTAGGAAAGTACTGAGGAGTCTACCACAAGATGAAAGATGGAGAGCCAAGGTCACTGCACTCATGGAAACAAAGGATTTCACGAAGTACAACATTGAACAACTTGCTGGTTCCTTACTGACCCATGAATTGCATCTTGGAGGAACTGGAGAAAGTTCCAGAAGCAAAGGGCTGGCCTTGAAAGCTGAAAGTGACGAATCAGAAGAAGAAGATGATGAGGCTGCGTTGCTGGTCAGAAGATTCAAAAGGGCTCTCAACAAGAATCGAAGTTCCTATAGGAACACGGGCAGAAAATTCACTAGTAACAAAAGGGAATTCGTGTGCCATAAGTGTGGATCCTCAGATCACTTCATCAAAGACTGTCCCTTATGGGATACTGAAAAGGGGAAGTCCAAGGGCAATGAATATGTCAGGGAAAAGAAGGAACAAGTCAAAGAAAAATTCTACAAACCTTCTTATTCCAAGAATGATGTAAGGAAAGCAATGGTAGCAGCCTGGGGAGATTCTGAGAGCGAAGAAGATGAAGAGGAACAACCTGATGAAGAAGTTGCCAACATATGCTTGATGGCCAGAACTGATAGGAACGAGTTCCACAAGGAACCCGATAATAAGGTATATCCAAATTCTGATCTTCTTGATGCTTTCTCTAAACATGAACTAGTAGACCTAGTGATAAAATTTCACAAAAACTGGACTAATGTATTACGAGTAAAAACTGAATGTGAAAAAGCTCTTCAAACTCGTAAGGAACATAGTGAATGGCTAAGGCTAAATAGAACTGAAACTGAGAAAAGATTTTTCGACTTATTAGATGAAAATGCGAAGTTAAAGGCAAAAGTTGAAAATTTTCAAAAGGAACTTAGTCAAATCACTATGGAACTAAATTGCTACAAGTTGACTAAACTAAATGAGAGTTTCACTGAAGGAACGCAAAAAGATTCAGTCATCAAGGAACTTTCGAAGGAACTTGATAGTGTCAAAAAGGAACTCACTAATTTAAAAACCAAAAATGATAGTCAACACAAAGTTCCAACATGGATATTGAATGCCCAAACTAAAAGGACTGAAGGTCTCGGTTTTAATTATACAAGGAAAATGGGAAAACGGAATAAATATGTGGAACTTCCAAGTAGCAAGGTGTGTATGTTCTGTGGGAACACGGGTCATCTAAAAAACCAGTGTTCCATAAGGAACTCCAGTTTAGATGTAAATGCTAGACACATAAAACCAACATGGATTAAGAAACTTAATGATGATGTGTCTACAGAGGAACCCAAGGAAACCTGGGTTCCTACACCTAACATCTAATCTGTTTTGCAGGTGCTAGTGAGGGGGAACAACATGTGGTATCTCGACAGCGGTTGTTCCAAGCACATGACAGGCGACAAATCCAAGTTTCTCTCACTGGCAGCCTACTCAGGGGGAACTGTGACGTTCGGTGATAATCAGAAGGGTAACATAGTTGCCCTAGGTAAGGTTGGAAAGTCAAGTTCCCATGCAATTGATAATGTTTTTCTTGTTGATGGTCTTAAACATAACTTACTTAGCATTTCCCAATTCTGTGATAAAGGGAATTCTGTTTGCTTCACTAATGAGCATTGTCAAATCATCAACAATCACACTAATCAAGTTGTACTTGAAGGAAGACGCAAAGGGAACACCTACGTGGTTGATTTACTTAAAGTTCCCAAATGCACATTTTCTTGTTTAAGTGTGATTGAGGATGATCCTCTACTTTGGCACAAACGTGTGGGTCATGCTAGTCTTCACTTGCTTGATAAACTTAGGTCAAAGGAACTTGTTGTTGGTTTACCTAATGTCAAGTTCCTCTGTGACAAAGTTTGTAATGCATGTGCTAGAGGCAAGCATGTACGAAATTCTTTTAAAAGTAAAAAGCTTGTAAGCACCACAAGACCATTGGAACTTATCCATATGGATTTGTGTGGACCCATGAGAGTCCAAAGTAGAAGTGGTAAGCTATATGTCTTGGTCATAGTTGATGATTATTCTAGATATACATGGACAATGTTCCTTCATAGTAAAGATGAAACATTTGATGAATTTACATGCTTTGCTAAGAAGGTTCAAAAATCTAGTGGTTGTCAACTTATTCATTTGAGATCCGATCATGGAAAGGAATTTGAAAATTACAAGTTTGATGAGTTTTGCAGGGAACATGGCATGGATCACAATTTTTCCGCTCCAAGAACACCTCAACAAAATGGTGTTGTGGAAAGGAAAAACAGAACCTTAGAAGACATGGCAAGAACAATGCTCATAGCAAGTGGACTTCCAAGGAACTTCTGGGCAGAAGCAGTGAATACAGCATGTTATATAATAAATAGAGTCATGATTAGACCCATCACTAATAAAACTCCCTATGAATTATTTAGAGGACGAAAACCTAATATATCTCACCTTAGAACATTTGGGTGTAAGTGTTTTGTCCATAATAATGATAAAAGGAACTTAGGGAAATTTGATGAAAGAAGTGATGAAGCTGTGTTCCTAGGGTATGCCTCTAATAGTAAGGCCTATAGAGTTTACAACAAGAGAACATTAAGTGTCGAGGAAAGTGTACATATTATTTTTGATGAAACTAACTATAATGTAAATAGTGTAGATACTAACATTTTGCAGGAACATGAGGACTTTGAAATAGGGCTGGTTAGAAGAGATCCAGATGAAGAAAACTTAACATCCAACAAGGAACAAGCAAGAGTTCCTGAAGATCAGTTCCACACTGAAGGACAGAACGAGGCAGTTCCTGAAGGAACAGTGAATGAAGTCCCACACAACATTGAACATGAAGAAAACATCACTGATCCAGAAGTAGTTCCTAGAGAAACTGGAGAGACAGTAGTTCCCATCAGAGACTTCCAGCCAAAACCTTGGAAACACCAAAAGTCTCATCCAATGGATCTAATTATTGGTGATATTACGAAGGGAACTCAGACCAGATCTCAAGTAAGGAACTTCTGTGCCTTTAATGCATTCTTGTCCATCATGGAACCTCGCAATCATATAGAAGCACTTGAGGATGTTGATTGGATCCAAGCAATGCAAGATGAGCTGAATCAATTTGAAAGAAACAAGGTGTGGCACCTTGTGACTCAACCGGAACACCAAAAGGTAATTGGACTAAAATGGGTGTTCAGGAACAAGCTAGATGAATACGGCACTATCATTAGGAACAAGGCCAGATTAGTAGTTAAAGGTTACAATCAACAAGAAGGAATTGATTTTGAAGAAACTTTTGCTCCAGTTGCCAGGTTAGAAGCTATTAGAATCCTAATTGCTATTGCTTCTTTTATGGGTTTCAAATTATATCAAATGGATGTTAAATGTGCTTTCTTAAATGGTTTTCTTAATGAAGATGTTTTTGTGGAACAACCTCCTGGTTTTGAAAATCCTAAATTTCCAAATCATGTCTATAAGCTTGATAAGGCTCTTTATGGGTTGAAGCAAGCTCCTAGAGCGTGGTATGAGAGGTTGTCAAAGTTTCTTTTGGAAAATGGTCTTAAAAGAGGAAAAGTTGATAAAACTTTGTTTATAAAATCCAAAGGAACTGATTTTCTCATTGTTCAGGTTTATGTTGATGATATAATATTTGGTGCTACTAACGAATCCTTGTGTCAAGAATTTGCTAATTTTATGAGCAGGGAATTTGAAATGAGCTTAATGGGTGAGTTAAATTTCTTTCTCGGCTTGCAAATCAAACAAACTGAAAAAGGAACTTACATTCACCAACAGAAATACATAAAGGAACTTCTCAAGAAATATGGCATGGGAACATCAAAAACAAACCATACTCCTATGGGAACAAACTCCAGATTGGATGAGGATCCCAGTGGAACAAGTGTGGATCAAAAGTTATATAGAGGCATGATAGGTTCCTTATTGTACCTAACTGCTAGTAGACCAGATATTGCTTACAGTGTTGGTGTTTGTGCTAGGTTCCAAGCTAATCCAAAGGAATCACACTTAACTGCTGTAAAGAGGATATTGAGATATTTGAAAGGAACTGATGACCTATCCTTATACTATCCTCACTGTGACACATTTGAGTTAACAGGATTTGCAGATGCAGATTACGCAGGTGACTTGGTAAATAGAAAAAGCACATCAGGTATGGTTCAGTTCCTTGGAACATGTTTAGTTTCTTGGAGTTCCAAGAAGCAAAACACAGTTGCTTTATCCACTGCTGAAGCAGAATATGTAGCTGCCGCTGCATGTTGTTCCCAAGTGCTTTGGATAAAACAACAACTAAGGGATTTTGGTATTATCTATGATTGCATTCCTATTTTTTGTGATAATACTAGTGCTATATGTATTTCTAAAGATCCAGTTCACCACTCACGTGTTAAACACATTCATATTCGTCATCATTTTCTAAAGGATAATGTAGAAAAAGGTTTGATAAAGCTTGAGTTTTGTCAAACAGAAAATCAAATTGCAGACATCTTAACAAAGCCATTAAATAGAGAAAGATATGAGAAGATGAGGATGGAACTCGGATTGATAAAAGTGCAACAAAAGCCATGAAGTTCCTCCAGGTACGTCATTATTTATAACACAGTTCCTATGTGCACTTCTCATCACAAATCTTGTGCGAAAGCATGTTCCCACAGGAACTTTAATATAAATCGCAAATGTCTATCAATATTATCCTTAGTGTCATGATTGCTTGTCTAAAGATGATTAATTAGATGGTATGCGATACGTTCCTCCTTTTCACGTAAAATATTTTTTCCTTAATTTTATTTTTCCTCATAAATTAATTTCCAGAAATTAATTTTTGTTTATGATTGTTTCATATTCCTACCCTATAGGATGTATATATTTATTTTTAATTTTTACATTCCATGAACAAAATTTTGCTACCAATTACACGTAAATAGGGGGAATGAATTTAGAAGGAACTTGCAAAATATACCAAATTTATTATCCCACTAACATGCACCACTTTTCCCTTAAATACCCATCTAATCAACCCAATATTCACATCACATCTCATTCTCAACCGTCAAAACCCTTTCTCTTTCTTTCACTTTCACTTTCTCACTCTTCATAACCCCCAAAAACTCAAAAACCTAACCATGGATACTCAACACTCATCTTCCATTGACACTGAAATCCAAACCCCCACAACCAAAAAGCGACCAACCGAAAAAACCACTGACAAATCTGAACCCAAACCTAGTTCCTCCATGACTGAGAGAAAACGAAAAAGGGACGAAGTCGAACCAATGGATGAGGAAGAAGACATTGATGCTGGTGACGACTCTGGAAAAACGACGGAGGTTGAAGCAAGTAAGTATGTTCCGGGTTTGTTTTTAGACTTAGATTGGTGTAGTTCGGTGGGTTATGTGGAATTATTAGATGTTATAGACAATCAGGGGTGGATTAAATTACTAAGTGAACATGGAATTGATGATACGTATCCTAGAGCAATCCACGAATTCTGTGAAAACTATGGATTTGCTAAAGGAACTATCACCAGTTCCGTGAATGATGTTGAGATTTCGTTTGATGCTGATTATTTGGCTAAGTTATTTGAGGTTCCAAATGAGGGTTATGATAATTACTTTAAAGGGAGATATAATTTGAAGATTGGGAAAGTAAATAAAGATGAGATTTTGACAGAATTAGGAGGGAAGAAGGGAGTGAACAAAATTGATCATAATTCACTCTCGCCTCTTGGAAAATTAATGTTTAATGTTGTTAGGAGAACTGTGTTCCCACGAACACAGAAGAGGAATGAAGCTAACTTATTGGATTGTGCGGTTATTTATTGTCTTTTGTTCAATGTGCAAGTAAATTTCCCAAGCTTGATGATATCTCACTTGGATCACACAGTTCCAAGTGGATTGAAAGTTGGTTATGGAACTTTACTGACCAAAATTTTCAACAGCTTTAATGTACCATTAGAGGGATATGGGAAGGTTGGAATGAAGAAGGATCAGTACATTCATGTTACTCTTATGAATGGACTGAATTTGGGTGTTTTAAAAGGACAAACTCAGTGGTACACTGAGATTTTGAAGTTAGAAGAGAAAAATAAGAGGGAGGAAGAAGAGAGATCAAAAGTGAGGAAGAGTAGGAGACTCCTTAGCAAGTCTGAGAGTGAGCCACCTAAAATTGATCTTGATACTGAGGGGTTTAAAACTACTGAGATTGAGGTTCTAGTCCCTGGGAAGACAGAGCAGTTGGAACAGTTCCTCAAGAAACTGCAGGAGAAATTGCAGGATGTTGAAGGTCAAGTCTTTATGATGAGACAGGCCTTGAGTTCGTTTATGTTGTCTTGCGACAAGAAGCATGCAGAAGTAATGGCATGCCTTGCAGAGCTTAAAAGTGCGAAAGGAACTCCATCAACACCTGCTGAAACTGCTGCTGCTGAAGGCGAAGGAGGAACTCACGTTGAAGAAGATGCACCAGAAGACGAAGTTCCCAGCACTTCAGTTCCTATGGACACAGCCCCTACCTCAGTTCCTGACGAAACCTCAGCTGACCCTGTTCCTCTAAGCATCATCCCTGCCTCTTAAGCCCAAAATGACCCATTCCTTCTTCATTGCACTCTCCTTATTTAAAATTATTCGATGTGGTTGTACTTTTGTTCTGGATTTTTTTTTTTTTTTTTTCTTTTGTTTTCGTTGTTTCTCTTTTCTTTGTTTTAACAAAACTCTTATTAGTTATGGGTAGTGAATTTTTTTCTTGCTTTATTTTATATTTTTGAACGTATCAGTCCTACTTCTAAATTTGATTCTTTAGATGCATCTTGATGGCTAATATTGCTAGATTGCTGCTTGAGATACATATTAAAATTTCAAAAGTGGGGTCTCTACCATTATATGAAATAATGGTGCTGTGATGATCAGTTTCTCAGGGAACATAGTTCTAAATTTTGATGATGCCAAAAGGGGGAAGAGAACGGCAACATACATTGCATAATAAAATCAAATCTGAATCCTAATTCTCTCTCACTCTATCACACTCTATTAAAAACCTGCAAAGTTAAAGTTCCTATGTATATACTTGTATATAATCCTAGTCATAGTTTATGCTTAGTGTATATTTAACTTAAATCAGAAAATCAAAATCAAAATATGTTTCTTTATATGTTTATCTTTTTCTACGCTTGTTTGCCTTGGTTTGTCATCATCAAAAAGGGGGAAATTGTTGACTCATGAATTGAGAGTAAAGTTTTGATGATGACTAACACAAACAAGCTTAACTAATATATACTTTGAGTTCCTATGAGATTTCACAGGTTCAAAGTGTAAGGAACTTGGAGCAATATTGAAGGAACGTAACAAGCTAAACAACCAAGTTCATGGAGAAGTTCCTAGGCAGAATATTGCAAAGGAACACAGAAGAAAGAAAAGAAGTTCCTTAGTAACACAGTTATGTAGGAACAAGCTGCGAGAATAGATCTGTTCCTACAGGAACAGGCGAACAAAGTCAAGACATCCACATGAAGTGTCTTGGTAAAGAGAAGAGAATTTCCAAGAAGATTATAAGCATAATCTTCTAGGAACTTAGTAATTACATTGGAGACTCAAATCAGATTGGAACATCAAACCTAAAAGCAAGTTACGAATCTATCCTACGAAGTGGTCTAGGTTAATTTATTGGGCTGATTTTGCTGAAGAATAAAAACGGCATCTAGGGTTTTTAACAAGTCAAGAAAAGTTGTTAAGCGTCCTAGATTGTAGGAATAAAGTCATGGGTTCATGGGCAAGAATAAAGCGGTTAAATTAGTCAAGTCAAAAGACCTATTTTCGTGGTCTACATACTTGGGATAGTGGAAGAAATCGTGGAGTAGTGGACGAGCAGAGAACGTGGTTGAAGACTGAAGATTACAAGCCAGAACCATTCTATAAATACTCCAAGAAATTCAGAAGAAGAAGTGAAGAAGAACATCAGAGAACACATTGAGTATTTAACGAGTACATGTTTTGATGTTGTTGTTCCAGTCCAGTTTACAAGATTTTTCAATGTATTAGAGTCAGAATTGAGTTGTAATTAGTGAGAAAAAGAGAAGTGTGAGAACTAGAGAAGAGTGGAGAAAAAGAGAAAGAGAAGCGAGAGATAAAGAGTGAGAATTGAGAATCAAGTTCCTACAGGAACTGACGAGGGAAATTAGAGAATTTAGGTTGTAATAACTGTTACAGGCCTATAATAGAAGTGGAGTTTTCTTCCTTAGGGCCAAGGAAGTTTTTCTTATAAATATATCACTCGTACTCTTTAATTCGCTCAAAATAGTTTAAATTCCGCATACAAGTTCCACACAGCAATTCACCCCCCCCCCCTCTTGCAGTGTTCCTATAGAAACAACAGATATTTGGGTTTGTGCACCTCATTTCCCAATTTTTCTTTTTTCTGATTTGGATTTGGATTTTGATTGTAAAAGATTTAATTTAGTTTTGATTTGATATGGTAGCGTCATCTCTTCATTAGGATAACTCAAATGGTTTTAAGGTGTTGAAGAAAGTTATAAGAGTTACGGAGTATAGAAAATATATAGGTTATAATAGTTCCTTGAATATTTTAATGGTGATGATTACTATTTTCAATATTTTTTGAAGATAGCAGATACACTGAAAGATAGAAACCACCTCGACAAAAGATTCAGGCAGTAACAAGAAAATAATGGTGTTGTAGTTATTAAGCAGCTATGATGTTTGTAGATAGCGCTAGGATCAAATTAAAAGTGCTACTCATTGTTGGGCAAGAGGAAAAACGCTTATCATAATGCTCACCACTCATGATAGTACACATCATCTGTGAGACATTTCGCTATTTGCTTCTTTTGCGCATTGTGTGAGTTCTTGAACTATTTAGATCAGAGTTGATCAGCCTTAGCCCAGCTCGACCCAACCCAAAAAAGCGGATTATGGGCAAGTTATTTTCGACCCGATTTTTTGTTTTCTCCGCAGGCTTTGGCGGCCTAATTTAAAAAACTTAAGTAATTTTTTGGCCTAACCCGAACCCTAAAAAGCCCGCCAAATCCTTTATATTTTTTCGAGCTTTGGGCAACAGGTTTAGGTCCGACCTACCCCAAGCCTAATCAACAGGCCTTCTATAATGCGTCTTGCCTGCCCAATCTGGCCCATGATCACCTCTAATTTAGATGAATGTAAGACATTAATTCACTATTATTGAGAAAATATTAATGAATCATTTTAGTATAGTGCCATGGTCATTGATAAATTGTTATATAGTCGTTCAAAGGGAGTGATTGCATATTTGTTAGATTGTGTCATCTCTATCATTAGTTGCCTGCTTTTGAAACTGATCATATAAAATTTGGGTCCTCGCGCGCGTTAGCGCATAGCGTGCAGGGAAACAACTAGTTTAGAAAAGTATAGCAAGTAACTAAGAGGCTAATAAACAAGCAAACATAGTGAACCCCTCACATTTGTTACACGGGCCCTTATATATACATACGAGTGTTTATCCAATCCTTATACCATACTCCCATGAGTACAATTAGCAAATATACTCCCCCTCCCCAAAACGCTGTGTTTCAGACTTTCAGAAACCACCTATATACACGATTTTTTTTTTGTTCATAATTTTTGCTATTTTTGCTGTAATTTTCTCTCTCTTCATTCTGTTTCACTTTCTCTCTCCTCCAACAACCAATTTCTCACTCTAACAAACTACAACAATGGAAGATTCAACAATAAATTATACATCAATTGAAGAAATAGACAGAAATATGCAGATTATAAACGATTTTGAAGCAGAAATAGGTTTGGATTTAAATCATTGTGTAATATTTTTAGGCTATTGTGAATATTATATTGATAATTACTGGAATTAAAGATTAGAATTCATATTCAATTTCGAAATTGTAATGTTCTTAATTGATGAGTGAAATATTTGTTTCATGAAATTAGTTTGATGAAATTATGCATGTTTTAGGATTTCGACTATGAATATTGCTGTAATATCCATAGTTTTATGAATAATATTCATTTATTCATTTAACTTAATTTTTGAATATGAATTTTGCTATAATAGGATTCTGACTATGAATATTGGTGTAATATTCATAGTTTTATGAATAATATTCATTGTATTCTTTAACCTAATTTTTGAATATGAATTTTGTTGTAATAGGATTCTAACTATGAATTGGTGCAATATTCATAGTTTTATGAAAAATATTCGTTGTATTCATTTAACCTAATTTTTGAATATAAATTTTGCTGTAATATTCAAACTTTTTTACATAATATTCGTTGTTCATATATATCTGCAAAAATTATGTTATCATCTATATATGAATGTTGCTGCAATATTCAAAATTTTTTACATAATATTCATTGTTCATATATATCTTATAAGTTATTCAGATATTGAATATTACATTTACAAATATGAATACTAGCTTATCAACTCATAAATATTAACTTTTGCAGGTACACAAATTCAAATGATAGTTAAGGAAGCTGAAAAATCATAATTACTCAACATGATAGTACAAAATGACGAAGAAGGTTTTGATTTGTACAACAAATATGCATTCAGAAAAAGATTTAGCATCAGAAAAGATAAAACAAGGACTCGAAAAGATGAAAGCTGGACAATGAGAAGATATGTATGCTCAAATGCTGGAACAAAAGATGATACACACAAGAAACCAAGAACTTATGATAAGTTGAATACTAGAACAAATTGTGGAGCATTCGTTCAATTTCACATTGAAAAATTATTGGTTATGTTCAATTTTTGGAATGTAATATTCAATTTTTGGAATGTAATATTCAATTATTTTTGAAATGTGATATTATCCTTCGAATTCTTTTATTTGCATGTAATGTTTATTTTTTTATATTTAATATTCATTTCTATTACTGGTTAATGTTCTAAGTATTACTAAAAGCAAATGAATATAAAGTTTGATGAATAACCTTTTCAATTATGTTTGGAATATTTGCATGTAATGTTCATATTTTGATATTTAATGTTCATTCTATTTTTTATGAACATTACCTACAAAGAAATGAATATTACTTTTGATAATGATGAATGTTAACCTTTGAGAAACTTTTTGCAGGAGAACAAACAAACTACAGCTAGAGAAGCTGACCAAATGGAGTTACTGTACAAAAAAGTCAAAAACCATGATAAGGTTTTTGAATTTTAAAACAACTACGCATGTCGCAAACAATGATGAATGTATAACTAATGTATTGAATGTTAGATCAAAATGAATATTTTTGTTGATATATTGAATGTTACATTCTTTAAAAATGAATATTACATTCTTTAAAAATGAATATTACATTCTTCAAAATGAATATTACGCATATAGAAATAAATATTATAGTTGATAAATTGAATGTTACATTCTTAAAAAATGAATATTATACATATACCAATTTATTGATCAAAATAAATATTGAATTCTCACATGTGAATATTACATTGTTCAAAATGAATATTATGCATATAGAAATGAATATTATAGTTGATAAATTGTATGTTACAATTACAAGCAGGTACATGAGAAGAGTTTGAACTTGCTAATGATGAAACATTATAAGTTTCTTTTGGAGTGATATGAAAAGAGACTATGAAGCCTTTGGAGACCATTTAGTATTTGACACTACATATTGAAATAATAAATGTGGAATAATACGTGCACCATTTGTTGCAATGAATCACCACAATGCCAATGTAATGTTCAGAATGGGATTTGTCTTGAATGAGAAGATTGAATCTTTCATTTGACTATTCGAGTCATTTCTGAGCTCTAGTGGGGGAAAATATCCTACAACAACCATGATCAATCAATTTGCTGCAATGGCTGCTGCTATATGAACTGTATTCCCACCAACAATATGTCATAAACTATGCACATGACATATTAGTAATAACTATGTCAACAATATACCAATTATAATGATCACCAATTCAAGTCACCAACAATATTACTAGTAATAAAGTAAATATTATATTAAAAAAATGTATGTTACATAAATAACAAAATATTATTAAACTCTTCAATTTACGGCTTTATCTTTTCCGGAGTAATTATTTCAACAAACTTCATGAACTTCTTTTAACCACCTCTCACTTTCGCTTTATCTTTTTTCCTTTTGATCAACTAGTTTCTTATACTTCTTTTCTTCACAAACCTGAATAATACAAATTAAAACAAATAACATCAGTATAATACATAGCATAAAAAAAACATTACATATAAGAAAATAGATATAGTGCTTGTAGAATAATGAACATTACCATTACTTGCTTAATTGCTTCCCTTTGTCCTCACAGGTAGTTTACTCATAGTTTGAGATTTCTCAATAACAACCAAAGATTCGTATTGCTCCACAGTCCACACCTTTAGCCTTTTGAGGTAGAATCATATGAGGTCTACTTGGAGCCTTAATGGCAATAACTCAATTGAAGTTTACTCAATAAGCTGCTTGGAAACTCATAAGTTTGTAGAAGAGTACAAAAATAAGTGTTACTTTTTCAAAAATGAATATTACGCCTCAATTCAAAATGAATAATACTAATAAGAAAATTGAATATTACTCTTGCAAAAATGAATATTACTAATGAACAAAATGCATATTACTAAAAAAAATTGAATATTACAAAAGAAAAGGAAATCATACTCTTCATCCTTTTCCATAAGCATTTCTTACAGTACTTTATGAACAATTGATGAAGGAGATGCAACGTCATCGCCTTTCTTATTTTTCTTTTTCTTGCTCAACAATTTTCCTAAAGTTTCTTCTTCGCTTGAAGTTCTACAAAAAAAATAAACAAAAATTCAGGGGTTATCTTGATTCTTGAATTACTTGATATTCCATAAATATTCAAAAAAAAATCGCATGCAAAAGCAAATTAAAACAAAATTAAGCAAATTAAAAACAAATTCGCTAAAAGAAAATAATAATTACACTTTATCACAATTTTTGTTCTTTGCCATAGCAAACACAAGATGCAAAAGCAAATCAAAAAGAAAATTAGAAGCAAAGTTTGATGAAACCAACAAATTACACTAGAATTCAAATGCTGAAATTGAAAAGTTTTAGAGAGAGAAAATGAAAACCAAAATAAGAGAATGAAACAAATGAAATATTTTTTTTTATATATATTAGAAAGTAAAAACACTGCATGTCAATATGTCATGTTTGCTCACATATATTGCGTGAAACTACGCTATTAGGAGTATAATTGGGTTTGTGGTCTCAGGAGCACATAATAATTTGCGGTGTTCATCGATATTCAAATTTATAACATTCAATAGCTTAGAAATTTCCAACAACCCATTATTTTATTATTTGGGAATTTTAATTCCAATAAAATATAAATCGACATTTCAGACTCTCCAAGAAATTATCACAACAATGGCGTTGAGAGCTTTAGCAAGGATTTCACGCTCCAATCTTTTCCCCTCTATCTCTTCCGTCTATCGTCTCCATTCTCATGCCACTAGCTTCGGTAATTTTCTCCATTTTTTTTACTATTTATATACATATATATTCGTTGATTTATTGTTTTATTAAATTTTTTTTTCTATTTTATCATTTATATTATTATTTTTTTAATAATCTGGAGTACATTTTGAAGATCATTTGTTAATTTAGTCACTGTTAGGGT
Source organism: Suaeda aralocaspica (assembly GCA_016808085.1). NCBI lineage: Eukaryota > Viridiplantae > Streptophyta > Magnoliopsida > Caryophyllales > Amaranthaceae > Suaeda > Suaeda aralocaspica. The sequence goes on from PYUH01004021.1 coordinate 252,612, forward strand.
TAATAAGTTGTATTTTAAGTTGTTTATTTTTAGTGATATTGAATTTGATTATTGGCTGAAAATTTCCTGGGAAGTTCAGTTTTAGCTGATTCTAAGTGTAATTATGGAGTTTAGTTATTGTAGTTAGTTCGTAATTTTATGTTTATGTATGATAATTGCAATATTTTGACATTTATTTTTGCTCATTTCTAACTTTGATAATTAAGAATTATAAGTATCACTTAGTAAAAATCATAAAGTGGTGAATTCCTTGTAATGTTAATTGGGAATAAATTCGACAACAAATTACACATTACCATTCGATTTTGGACAACTACTACTGGTCTAGTGAGCTTTAGAGCCAAACTAATTCGAAAAGAGGAATCACAAAACTCATATGTATATGTAGTTCACTTCACCATGAACCTCCCTCATCCAAGTTTATTTTGGTCTTCCTTTACGTTTCATTGTTCCTATATCCGAGTATGTTTGCCTCTCATATGGGCAATATTGTTAGTGTCTATTTCCCTTTATTTGGTGTCCAATATTGCGTAAAGGTCTTGATCTATCTTTGCGCTTGCATCTTTACGGCCTTCTTAGGTTCTCCCCAATCCTTTTAGGGTCCGTTTGGTAGGGTGTAAAATGTTTTCCCCGAAAATAGTTTTCCCATTTTACATCGTTTAGTTTGGGGTAAAATATTAAAATGTAAAAGTTAGGGTGGAAAATGGTTTTCCACCATGTCGAAACCCTTTTTCCCAAAAGTGGGAAGAAAACATTTTCCATCACACTTGGAAGAAAAACATTTTTCCTTATTGGAATACTTGATTTTTCATCCAACCAAACAATGAAAAATGTTTAAAATGTAAGATCATTTTACATGCAACCAAACAATGGAAATTCTTTATGAAAATGAGTTTTCAAATGTAAAAGATTTTTCATGGAAAACTATTTTCATCTGAAAATGTTTTACGCTCTACCAAACGGACCCTTAATGGTTCTTGTAGTTTTCATCATTTCGATGTTTTCCTAGCCTTTTGTAGTGTTCCCACTTACTCTTATGTGCTCTCTTTACTCGTTTATTCAACCAATATTTTTCCTTACCCGGTGGCATGCTTATTCTTGTAAATTCTCATATAATCTCATTTGCCACATCCTTTAGGTTATGCTCCATTTTTGGCCAAAAAAAGTCTATATCCATATCCACATCCATGTTCCTATTCATTGACTAATATCTGCATTGGTCAATTTATCCCCAAATTTATGTTTTCTTTCCTTGAATTTCCAACCATTAATTTTTAGACTCCACTAATGATTTTGGTCTCTTACATGGTCAAAATAAAGAAAAAGATAAATAAATTTTAGATGTCTCTATTATAAAGAATGGAGGATGTCCATGGTACAACCAAAGAAAAAATATTTCAAATCGAATGAAATTTTTTTAAAAATCTTTTTTTGCCTTTGGGTTGTACCTTGCTCGATACAACTGGTTGTACAAAGAAATTTGCGACCTTTGATCGGATGATGTTGCCTTGCTTTCACATTAGTTGATCAGTTAGCAAATTCATTTATTTTCAGGTTTCAAGGAGGTGAACGAGGAAGAAAAAAGTCAGATGGTTGAAAATGTCTTTACAAGTGTTGCTAAAAATTACGATGTAATGAATGACTTAATGAGTGCTGGGCTGCACAGATTGTGGAAGGATAGGTTTGTTCTGCTTGCCATGGACATGTGCCTTTTATGTACATACTCATTTATTTGGTTGAATTTGTTAGGTGTGGGTTGGGGGGATGGGGTGTGTGTGGAGGAAATGATATTGGAAAGATTGATTTGTCTTCTCCTTTTAAGATCCTTAAAGAAGGAAGAAACATAAAAGTGGAGGAAAAAGAGATTGATGGGGGAAGAGGAAAAATGTGACATTTCTTCCTTCTGAAAGGAAAATGTATTACACCCTTGGAGATCTATTCTGTTTTTTGTTTTTTTTTCTTTTTGAAAAGTATTTTTCTTTCTTTTCTAAATTATACCGAGGAAAATAAGTAAAAAATGTATGCCGTCAAATTGAACATAGCCTTGATATACCGAATCTCTCATATTGGAAAGATGTTAATGGTATATAAATCACCAGCCTATCCCTTCCCCTTCTCATCCCTATTTCCTCTGTTATCGCTCTCTAGTAACAGTGTAACACTATTAGTTTTATGAATTCATTTTTTTTTTTTTTTGCTTCCGCCATAATGTACTTTATGTTATCAGATTGGTAGAAGAACTGAATCCTTTTCCTGGAATGAAGCATTTGGATGTAGCTGGTGGAACAGGTTAATCCTCACTTTTATGATGTTATTTTAGTTCATGATGCCTTTAGAGCTTGATTAAGTCCAAGAAAGTAATTCATAAAGTCATTGCATAGTTTGGAACTTGTGTAGGTTACTTTCTTTATCTCATCATGATTTTAAAGGGATTGCATATTATCTCAGTGCTTCATTTGTGGTATATGTTGAAGATATGCATTGAATGGATATCTGCTTCTAATCCCAAGGAAAGTAGTCTCAACTCTCCTTTTTTTTTTTTTATAATTTTGACAGGTGACGTTGCTTTCAGGGTTTTGGATTCGATCAAACGCAGAGCATTGCGAGATGTATATGAAGAGTATCTACAAGATGAAACTAAAATCTATGTTTGTGACATAAACCCAAACATGTTAACTGTTGGTAAAAAGAGGGCTCTGGAAAAAGGTATAATTGTGAACTTTGTGAGAAATTATTGTGATGCTTTTTTTTGTTTTCATTATTGTTTTGTCATGCAATCTGCTAAGATTTTTGAACAGTTGCAAATTTTTTGCTTGAAACTGTCAATGTAGTTGCATCCAGCTATAGTTGAAGCTCATTTAGATGAAATGGATTTGGACCAATTGAGTCCATGAATTGCCTTATTAATTCAAGCATGAATCCAGTGTATTCAAATTCTTAGACTTTGTTAAGCTTGTCTCCTCTATAAAATAATATATTTAGAATACAACATTCTGATAAGGGCTATGCAAAGTTCATGTCATGTCTAACTTAAGTTCGATTAAGGGCCAATAGTTTTAGATATAGAAAAATGACTGAAGATAAAGGTTTCTCTGGTGATAAAATAATGCTTTATAAACTGTAAGCTTTTGTATCTAGTTCCCTTATAAACCTTTCAATTTAAATTAAGCTCAAGCCTTCTGTAAATAACCAATGTATTTGTAGATTGTGATCAAGCTCAAGTCCACTTCCAGATTTTTCTAGGATTGTTGTTCCTTCCTTTGTACTTGCGAACAGCTCAAGGGCTTCCCTTCTTTGTTTTTGTAATTTTATAGGTCTTGGTGATGATCGGTCTCTAATATGGGTGGAAGGAGATGCTGAAGCTTTAAAGTTCGAAGATAATTCAATGGATGGATACACCATTGCATTTGGGATCCGGAATGTCACTCACATTGAGAAAGCTCTGGCAGAAGCCTACAGGTAAGTGATTCAATACTCATAATCTCATACTATTAAGAAAATGGAAGTTGATGCAAGTTATTATGGGTTTTAGCTCCAAGTGTGCAAAAATTTAATTAGCCTCGATTAAAGTTCACTCGTTTAACCTAAACTAAGGATCTTAAGTGTGCAAATATTTAATTAGCCTCAATTAAAATTCACTCGTTTAACTTAAACTGAGGATCTTAATTAGTTTTAATGGCTTCTCACCTATAATTCGAATTAATCAGATAGTTTGACAATAGCTTGATTAGCTTCACTCACTAAGTAATTTGGACCCTTTTAATTCTAGGTTTCACTTGCCTAAAACTAAGGGTTTTTTGATTTGAGTTACTCTCAAAGCACTAGAAACAATTTAGAAATGTATGTCCGAATTAATCAATGCAGCACGCATAAAAATTGACTCAAAACTTTTATAAATTTTATTGATTGAAACATGCTTATTTAAACAACTTCCCAACATAGGTTAGTCCCCATATCTTTAGGTAATCATTTGAATAGTATCCTAACTACCTTATAATAATAGAATCAGAAATTGATTCAACAAATCATTTAAATAACCAAATGAAATCCGGACTTCAAGTAAGTGCACACAGCTTCCCATAACAAATTCTAACTAATTTAGGAAACTATCTTAACCAAGTATTAGATAAAATAGCAACCTAACAAACTTATTACACGTCAATTTCATGCATCACATTTAAATTTTCATTTAAACTTTATCGAAACAACATTAACTTAATTTCACTTAGCATGCAAGTTTCTATTAAAATTGTCATACACGCTTGATACTTGATCTTTTTTTTTTTTTTTGGTTCTTTTTGCACAGAAAACTAGACATCCTATGCTTTCCAAAGATCCATTATACGCCCAAAAATTCTAAGTGTAGCCTAGATCAATCATCCTTTGAAGTTGGACCATTGCACAGAAACTCAATCTGTTTTTCCTTTTAAAAGTAATTAAACTAGTAAAGTAATAATGAATTTAATTAAAAAATTGAATCGTGTTCCACATCAAACAGCAGAAATCCATGAAGTTCTTTTGTTTGTTGAATAAAATTATTGCATGTGTTTACAATTGGTTAGGCAATTCCTTTAGAAAGGCTATGAGCATAAAAATCTTTTCTTTGTGTGGCTTTGCCTTCAGAAAGTTTTTTAAGATGCAATGGCTGACTTGCAATAAGTTTATTTTCTTTACTTGCAATGGCTAACTTGCCATATGAGGGTCATAGTCTCCATAAGTTCGTATCTCATACCTTCACTAGCTTATATTCTTTATCACCACCTAATTCTGCGTAGCTCATCTTCATTCGCGTTTATTTTCTTACGTCTGATTATTTTTACCCTATAATGGATTACCTTCAATTCTAAGCACGCCCTAACATTGCTCTATTACTCTTTTTAACCAACTTATGTGGCTTCTCCAACAAGCCACTTATAACAACCTTAACACAATTGCCCCAATAACCTTCCAAATAGTTTAAGGTTGGCTGCAAAAACGCTCTCTCTCCATTCTTCCTTATTTAACGCCAAATTCTCCTCAAGCCCCGCTTACCTTATACCTCCATGGTTCGGCTAAGCTTGGTTCTTTTCTACCTCCTTTTTGTCCAACTTATTGACATTAAAAGCTTTATTTCCGGTACGTTACTTGGTTTTAGTCTTATATGCCCAAACCATCTCTGACAATATTTCTCGTCTTATCTTCTATATAAGAAACTCTTACCTTCTTCCTAATAACCTTATTTCTTATTTTATCCTTTCCTGTGTCTCACACGACATATGATACAGATCTCTGCCTCACTCATCTTATGAAGGTGGCAATATTTCAAAGCTCAACATTCTGTCCGATAAAGCAATGCTAGCCTAATAGCTATGTGGTAGAATTTCCCCTTAAATTTAGGGGGAACCACAATCACATTATAAAAACAGAAGCTTCATTCCATTCAACCAACCTGATATGAACCCATGGGTCACATACTTGTCCAATTCATCATCCTTTCGAATAATGGTCCTCAATATCGAACATTGAACACTCCTTCCATCCAAAATTTTCGAGCTTGTCGTTCTGCTCCTTGCCTTGCTAAGTCCATACTCTATATATACTCTTATTCCTACTCAACTTAAAACCTCGTGATTGCAACATTTTTCACCATGGTCCCAACTTACTTTCCACTCCTTTCATCTCTTCAATCAACAATATCATCTGCAAACATCAGGCACTAAGGTATATCATCTTGAGTTGAACTTGTTAGTTTGTCCATAACTTTGGTGAAAAGGAAAGTACTAAGTAAAAAATGGAATGGTCTTATAAGACATTTCATGTGAAATTTTCATGCTAATATCTGAAAGTTGCTATCACTCAGTGATGCTTTTGGTATTTTTGAAGATTTCAACTACAAGAATTATGTGTTGACTTATATATGTATGAAATTATGAGAACTGTAAGATGGAATCAGGAAAAAACTATGATTATATTGTATTACATAAGTTGATTTTAAATGTAAAATAGATACGGTCACATAGGAATAGTGTAGTCTATAAGTTGAAGTACATCTAATTCGTTATATAATAGAAATTTGTTTTTTCTTCTAGTGCTTGCATTCTAAGGTTTGAATTTTGTTTTTTGCAACTTCGAATCATTTTTAAAGTATTTACTCTAATTTTTTGTAAGTCACTTTTTCCATGTTTTGCATCTGTCAGGGTACTTAGACGCGGAGGGCGATTTCTCTGCCTTGAATTAAGTCATGTTGAAGCACCTGTATTCAAGCAATTGTGAGTATCTTGTAACCTTTTTAGAATGTCATGTTGAGTATATTTTTGACAGGTTATTATTTTTTAGCACAGGACTCCATATTAGCTGACAGTCATGTGCTAGTGATCCATTGATCCTGTTGACAATCCTGTGCTAAGTGCTCTGAGCTTTATACTATTTTGGCTGACAGTTTGGAGCCTCGGGGAGCTTTGCAAAGAATTCATATTAGAAAATGTATCTGTGGAAAAAATGCAACATAATTAGTGACCTCGAATCAGTCTAAAATAGAAGCAAGAGAAATATTGTAGGCATGAATCGTTTCAGAGAGGGCTGTAGAATATGGCTTAGCTGATTGAAATTTGATTATGATGATACATAGTTAACAATTGTGTTTCCCGTTCATAGTCTTTTTAATCAAATGACTGGTTTGGCATTGTTTGTAAAATTTCTTGTGTGCAGGTATGATTACTATTCGTTTTCTGTTATTCCAACTGTAGGAGAGTTGGTTGCGGGGGATAGACAGTCCTACCAGTATCTGGTTGAAAGTATTCGTCGCTTCCCTCCCCAGGTGATTACTACTTTTTCTCCCTATTGATTGCTAATATGGGATGATTGATGAAACCTTTTCCTTTTATTTAAAACTATTATGAATAATCTCTATCTTTTCCAAATAAGCATGCTAGATGGTGGAGTAGTTCTTTAACTAAAACTAGAAAGGTAGAAGCATGAATAATGATTTATGCCATCTTTAAGTTGCTCTCATGTGTGTTTGGAAAAGTAACATTGAAAAATTGGAATGAACTACTAATACAACAAAATACGGAGTATAACTTTAGTTTTGAAAGAAGACCCTTATAAATTTACCTTTTGATTTATACATTCTTAAAGAATGAACATGCGGTGGGTATAAATGAAGTATTGCCTCCATCTTTTTTAAGTTGCTACATGTTGACTTTTGCCACTATTCACATTGCAACTTTGTCTCTCTTTGGTGTTTTAGATGTATGAAGAAATATAGTCATATATATGTTATTTGATTCGTCTTAATGTATATTTTCTACATATATAATTTTTATGATTTTTTTATTATGTCAAACTCAAGATATTAACATTATAAATTGCGTCTTGTGAGATGTGAAAAAGTGAATTTACCAACTAATTTGGGATGGAGGGATTATATGTATTATAGCTTCTTAGAAAGGATACTAAAACTATAGATGTCAACTGCCACTTCTAAAAACACATAATTTACACTTTAGAAATTATCCACCTTATTTGGAAGTGGATTGAAATTATCCACCTTATTTGGAAATGGATTGAAATGTTGAAAAGAGGGAAGGAACTTTAATGTAATACAAATCAGTCAAAGCCTTAATCCCATAATTGAGGTCGGCTACAAAAAATTGATCATTTCATGTGGTCACCCACATAAATTTTCGTACTCCATCCCCTGCGATTGAGAACCTTGTTCTCCTGTAAATCCAAAAGCTTCATATATTTTCTAACACCTTCAAATGGTCATTTTTTGCACTCCCCCTACCTCGTTTGAGATCTTCGTGATTCCACTCTTCCAAAATTCGCACTGCTGCTCCCTAAGGTCTTCGTCTCACATCTCCAAATCAACGTAGGTGGTTTTCCCTTAGTTTACTTGCAATGTCTGCGACACCAACTTTCCTACTGATGACTTCATCTCTAATTCTATCCCTTAGATTGTTCCCGCACATCCATTTCAACATCCACGTCTCCGTATCCCCTACTTTTTGGATGGCTTAAATGAAGAACAACCACAGGAATGTTGTGTGACCAAAGCATTCCTTTAACGTTGAAGGGGGAATTCTACAGGTGCCTAAACACTCGATAAAGGCCTAATAATTCTATGGTACAGAATTTTGGACTTAAGGAGCACATTCAACTACAGTAAGCCACATCCTGGTCAATATCACTATTAGGTGGTATAGAAATTTGAGCCCAAAAAGCTTCACTTGACTTAAACTGATTGGTACTTGGGACACAAGAGTGACAAATTTGGAGTTCATATTTACCAAATAACATTGTCCTTTCGAAATTCCACTAATAGTACTACATCATCCTTGTCATTTTATCAATACTTGAAGCAAGCCATTGCAAAGTGAAAACCAGTCTTAGATCCCATGCTTCTTTTGACAAAGAGTAGTAGTTGCATTTTCTAAAACCTTGTGTACATAGTAGAATTTCCCATTTAAAGAAAAAGAGTAAGACTGATGTAACATGATGTGCTTTTATTGGAATCATTGCTCGACTTGGCAGATTTATTCTGCTCTCCCCAGTGGTTTCGGAATTAAGATCTTTGTCAAGCAAGTTTCCATAATAAAGTAGAAAAGAATACGGTTTTTGGAGATTGACCACGATACCCAGCTTTAGAAATTAGAGTGCTATAACAGGAAGTGATGAATTTATGATATATTAATCTCCAACTGTTATAACTTATTACTAGGAAATCAACTGCCGCTGCTGGTCTGAAAATAGAAAATAATGTAATTTTGTTTGCAGGCAGCTTTTAGTTCATTGTCGTTTGATTAGGAATTTGTTACTCAAAAGTTTTGATTATTCTATGCTTCAACATATGCTTATTTTGTACTCCGTATGTATTATACCCTTTAATGAGATTCTGAAAGCTGACAATTGCGTCAGTTTTGATGTTCCCACTTTTTGTCTGATGAGACATCTTCGAATTTCCAGTTGCTTGTGTTGACCTTTAACTTGGAGTTTGTTTGGTAGGGTGTAAAATGTTTTATCGTTTGGTTTGGTGTAAAATACTAATATTTAAAACTTGGGGTTTCAAAATGGAAGGAAAATATTTTCCATCACAATTGGAGGGAAAGCATTTTCCTTTACAATTGTAGTAGATTGATTTTCACTTCAACCAAACAATGAAAAATGGTTTGAAAGAAAAATTTTACATGCAACCAAACAGCAAAAAACTTTAATGAAAATGAGTTTTGTAATATGTATTCCATGTAAAATATTTTTCATCCGAAAATGTTTACGCCCTACCAAACGAAGCCTTAGTTGCACGTTATAATAAGCAACCCCGTCCGTTTCATAATGTTTGTTACATTTGGAATATTGGGTACAAGGAGAAAGAAACTTTGACTATGAAAATTCTTCATGATACATAAGAAAAATATATCAATATGAGATCTTGTTAAATTTGTCTAGATGCATAGCTTTTAAATATCTAATTTTTGTAATTTTTTTATAAAGCGTAATTGAAAATATTAAGGTTTAGACAAGTGCATTGAAAATGTGTAAAATGTAAACATAACAACCTTTTTAAAATGGAGGGAGTTTATATTTTTGATATAATAAAGCTATGCAACACATTACAGCTTTTAACATGATTCAACGGTATCATCAAACTCTTTTGAATCTAGAAGAAAGAGAAGTTCGTTGAAAAGACGCTGTAACAACTATTTGCATTTAATATGCTAAAGTGTTCTGAGTGCTTAGCTTATCTTTTTGAGGGTTTAGTTGTAAGAATGTGTTCTTAGTAGCTGTGCCTAGGAATACTGTTTGTAGGACTCACAATCAAACTTAATGTCATAATCAATGAGCCAGTTAGTCTAATAGAGATAGAAATGGTCTCACTACAAGGTCAAAATTGAGCCAACACCTGTAGTTAAATTTTGCTCCACAACTTGCTGGTTATACCTGGTATAATGAAATTCCTCAAGAAAGTGACTTAATCCAATCCGATTTTAGTAGTCATGCCTAGATTCCCAACATTATTTCCAGTTTTGCCAACTGTTACTGCTTTGCCTTTATTAAAACTCTCTTGAAATGATGCTGCAGGACAAATTTGCATCAATGATAGCAGAAGCAGGTTTTCAGAAGGTAGAATATGAAAATCTTGTTGGAGGAGTGGTAGCCATCCATTCAGGGGTGAAAATTTAGGTGTTTCCATTTCCCTATCCAATCATTGCATCTTTATCCAGCTGAAGAAATTTGAAATCTTTGCAGTCCTATGCATAAGAAAAACTTCTGATTGTCGGAATGGTCACAATAAATTTAATGTTTTGGCAAAAGTTCAGGATTGTTTTCTATGTATGTAGAAGTCTGTTTTCACAAACATCATTGGAACTTGGAAGTAACATTGGTGCCAGTTTTGGAGATCCGGAACCTAGAATTGCACTAATCTGTGAGGTTTAAGGTGGTTCCCAATGACAGAGAACACTAGTCTAGAGGCAGCCTTGTTGAAAATTAAGGTCAAAACAGTATAACACAGAGTAGGTGTTTGTTTTTGCTAAATTTAGCTTATTTTTTTCGATACTAAAATTTTTGTCAATTTTTTTATAAAACTTTAGTACGTCAATATCTATAGCAAATTATTGTGTAGTCATGTGCCATGTTTGTTTAAAATTCTTAAACTGTCAATTGAGGATATAGAATAATTTGGAATATCCCTTTGTTGTTTCTACATTCATGATTAGACTATCCTTTGATTTTGTTTTATATTTATACACCTTGATGAAGCTATGGGTTAACTAATATGCAGGATCTTGGCATCCACGAAAAGGCCTAGCAGTTCCCTGCATTTACGCACCAGATCACCATGTAAGTTGGTCATGTCGGATCAAAAGGGGTCCCATACTGAAGTGAGTAATATGACATGATCCAAGTTGGCAGGAAGTGCCTTAACCAGGCCTTCATGAATAGCAACCAATTCTGCAGTCATGGGAGGGGTTGCAAAGCACTTTTTGACAAAACTCACGCCCCAAATGCCATTGATATTATGTATTACCCCTCTGATACCGGGAGGACTAAGAGAGTGTATAAAAGAAGTATCTAAATTGACAATAATATATCCCTAGTAATTTGCAAAAGAATCCCCAATATCAACATGGTGTGGGGTGCGAGCAATGTATGGCCTTTTGTGGGTGCCAAAGGTTTCCCATGCAAGCGCTACTGCTTGATTACAAACCGTGATGAGGAAATGGGTTTATTCTCAAAGATAAGTTAGTTCCTACTATTCCAGATTTTATGACACAAGATCAGAAACAGGACATTCCAAGGCAGTCCCAACCTTAACTGTGTGCATTTCGAATTTTCGACCATCCAATCATGAAGATCCAAGGTAAGGAAACATGACAGGGGATTAACCAAAGACAAAACCGCTTTTGCTTTGGAGCAAAGCTTAAGAATGTGCAAAGAACCTTCAAGATTATGGAGGGAGGTACAATGAGTGCACCTGGGATCCATGATTATGAATTGGTGATGGTGAAGAGCTTTATGGGGATCTTATCCCACCAAGTAAGCCAAATAAAAAATTGAATCTTAGCAAATGTTTTTAGTTTCCAAATCCAAGACGTGTCCACATTATTACTATTCATGTTACCAAAGTGATAGTTATTACTTCCATGCTCAATTAAAAAAAATGAGCATTGAAGTCAAGAGAAGTCATACCAATCAAAATTTGCCATCTTTTAAATTAAACTCAATATCGACTCATTCACCCAAACACTGAAGCTCACGGTTTTCTCTTGTGATGAATAGTTCACAGATTCATTCATCCTTAAAAGAAGACTTTCACGGGGATGAAGATGAAATTCTGCGTAAATTGTATAGTACAATTGATACAACACCTTCGTAAATCATACTATACAAATCAAAAATACATAAATATTATATATTTAAAAAGTATATATAACTAATAAATAATTTCACAGATTAATTTAAATATAATAACTATTTTAAATTGTCTTTATTGCCCATTGACTTCAGTTGACTTTAGCCTCAAACCCAACCCAATTTTCAGTCTAGAAGTTTATGTCACCTCTCCTGACAAGCAATATTTATCGCTCACACTTCCCTGAATCGAGTCGACATCTTCACTTCGTGATCAGAGCTATAATGAATATCCTGCTAAAGGTTTAGCCTGAATCTCAATCGGCTCCTTCATCTTCATATAAGACTGCTGGATTGCACTAATTATGTTTGCTTATGCAAGGATTTGAACTTGTTTTTTCGACTTGAACTTCTCAACAATCTTAAGCATCTTAGAATGAATGATATCCGAGAATTAAAAGGGTTTGGGCTTAGTTAAGCCCTCCTTAACATGTGAAGAAGTTGATCAATCCGAGGACTGTGTTTTTGCGAAAATAAAACATCAAGTATTTTTCATATTATAAAACAATAATGCTTTTTTACAGAACAATATGAAAAACAAAACAATAAGTACATTTTGTAAAAACATTAACTGCTACAAAACATTAACCTAGGATAAAAAAACATGAACAAAAAATATATGTATATTTAAGTTATAATGTTAATTCCAAAATATTAATCTAGTACAGAAATCTGAAGTGTAGAACTTGGATTGCTTAAATGACAAATAGTTGCATCATCTGCTGCATTTATATACTTCTGTTGAAAAAAATATATAAATTTAATTAGTGAAAAAAAATATAATAAAACAATTATGTTATCTAATAAAACAATAGATGTATATAAAAAAACATAATTTATAATTTAAGATAATAAAACAATATAGTTGATTTCTAAAATAGTTTAATTAAACATCTTCAGTTAAACAAAAAATAGTCAATAAAATAATAAAAAACTTAATAAAACAAAAAATTTATCTATAATATAGCATAAGGTAAACCTAATTAAACAAAAAATTTATAAAACGTCATATTATATTTATATAACATATAGTCAATTTCTAAAAAACAATTGTGTTATGTTAATTTTGTAAAACATATGCTTTTTATAATAAAACAATTGATAAATTCATAAAAACCTAATAGAACAAAAATATTGACTATAATATAGCATAAGCTATACCCAACAAAACAAAAAAATTATAAAACATCGTTTCATATTCATAAAACATACAGTTGTTTTCTAAAAAACAAGTGCTCAATGTTAAACATGTATAGTTTAACTAGAACATCTGCATTTTATAATAAAACAATTAATTGGTTAAAAAACATAAAACATTATATATCATAAGCTAAAACTAACATGATAAAATTTTTATAAAACATCGCATAATATTATAAAACATTAATATTATTTAATAAAACAATGAATGTATCTAAAAAAACAAGATTTGTAATTTAGCATAATAAAACATTAACTAATATATGATTTAATTTGTGTTTTATATGAAACTTTAAAACATCAACTATATATTTTAGAACATAAAATATAACAAAACAAGCATGCTTTGAAAACGTCAAATTATCTATTATTAAAATATAACTAATAATAAAACAAACACTAGAAAATTTAAAACATTATTTTGTTGTTATAAAACATTAAAAGTATTACCTGCACAGTTTTTTGTGCATTTGCCTTAGTTTTACTAGCACTCTTTGCAGCTCTATTCTTCCAAGCTTTGATCTGTCCTTTCTTGATATTACTCAAAGTACTCTTTGGCATTGCATCTTTTATACCCTTTTTCCTTTTCTTCGATGGGTCTTTTACCTCAGGCTCGGGTGGATAAAGCATGTTGTCTACTTCTTCTATTGTAGTTGATTCATCAACATTCTGTTGGTTCCAAAAAACAACTTTTCTATGTCAAACTTTTGTAGTTTTAATAAAACTTCTTCAGTGCATATATAAAACAATCGGTTCGAAACATAAAACAGAACATAACAAAAATATTGAGAATAATAAAACAATACATTCATCAAACATGTTTATGAATTATTACTTGATAATTATAAATAATATAATTTATTTTAAAAAAACAACTATAACAATAATAAATTCAACATAAAAAGTAACTTCAATTATAGCAGTATTTTATAAAACATCAATTCATATTTATAAAGCATATTTTGATTTCTGAAAAACAAATGTTCTATGTTAAACTTGCATATTTTAAGTAAAACATCTTCGTTTTATAATAAAACAATTAATAAAAAACATAAAACATAATAGCAAAAAATATTAAGAATAATAGACCACAAGTTAAATCTAGCAGAACAAAATTTTCATAATACATCAATTCATATTTATTGAACAATGCATATAATCTATAAAACATACCTTATATAGTTGATGAACTCTTGTTGCTTTTCTTCAATCTTTCTCTATAACAAACAAAGAATCTTTGTCTAATTGTCACATTGACAGATCTGAAATAACGCTTCCCTTTTCTCACTCCAAAACCATATTTGAAGCCATACTCATCATCTTTATCTTCGTTTTGAATTATATCAACTTCTTCTAAAACTAATTTTCTGGATAAAATATCCAGAACTTTAAATTTATCAAGAGATTTGTCCATCAATAAAACTGTAAAGATATTATAAAAGAATAAAAACTGGAAAAAAACAGAGAGAAAGAGAGAGAGAGAGAAAGAGAGAGAGAGAGAGAGAGAAAACTAGAGAGAGAAAGATATATCAAATAGAAGAGAAATAATGAAAGTTTGAATCAAGTGATGTTAATTTATATAGGCTGTAAATTATTTATGGAAAGTAGAAAAATAAAACTGATAAAACATTTAAATAAATAAATAAAACATGATAAATAAATAAATAAAACATGTAGTCAAATATAATAAAACAGAGAGAAAGATAAAAAAAATAGAGTGAAAGAGAGAGAGAGAACTAGAGAGAGAAAGAGAAATCAAGAAGAAAATAAATAATGAAAGTTTGAATCAAATGATCTTAATTTATATATGCTGTAAATTATTTATGGAAAGTATTAAAATAAAACTGATAAAACATTTAAATAAAATTATAAAACATGATAAATAAATAAATAAAACATGCAGTCATATATAATAAAACAGAGAGAAAGATGAAAAAACAGAGAGAGAGAGAGAGAGAGAGAGAGAACTAGAGAGAAGAAGAGAAATCAATAAGAAAAGAAATAATGAACAACCAATGTTCTATGAAATTCAGTAAGTGCTCTATTAGACAAATATTTGAACCATTGTTTTATAGAATTAAGCAAATGTTTTATTCAAAATAATTTTGAATCAATGTTTTATATTTTTAAACTAATGTTTTATCCGCTTAAAAACGGAAGTATATCAAGAGATATACTCCCAGGAGCACCATCGAATTTTTATTATTGGCGATAAGAGAGGATCAATACTTGATATTAATATGACTATATTTTTTTATCATACATAGATTACAACATTTACATTTTGTCAAAACTGACGTGCATGGTTTTTTTGTAAAAAAAAAATACTACGTCCGTTTTTTATTAGTTGCAACAATTGGGTATTATTTGTGAGATATAAAATATTTAATTGTTGCAACTAATTGGAAGCGGAGGTAGTAATAGTATTATGCCAAAAATTAATGAAATCAGGACGAAAGTTGTGCTAATGAAGTGCAAACTTTGGACAAAGTCAAGTATGTAACCATCTTTTTACTCAACTAGGAAAGGTGCTTTGAGATTAACGGGTCTAGATATCATATTGTTTCGTTGATTCAAAGTTCAAACAAATGTATAAGGCCTTCACATGGATCAATTAGTATCTGTGTGTCGTATTATTTTGTAACATTTACTCATATTAAAATTAGTTGTTTCATATTAATTGCAACAATTGTTTTCATTCCTTTTTAAGTTGTTATCTTTCTATCTATCACATACATCTCTAACTTGTTTTCTCTATTTATCACTCACAAGCAAACTTTGCCAATGAGTCCATACCAACTCATTTGTCGCAAATAAAATTAAACAGTTGTAGTATTTCGTGTGTCAAGTTCGGAGCCTTTTAAGCTGAATACATATACTCGGGTATGTAAAAGCTTAATTGTTTTTATTATATTGTAAAACATGTATATATTCTATCTCAAGGTGACAAAGTGCAGTATATTCATTGTAAGCAGTGGCACAGTGGGTTCTGGTGGGTTCATTGAACCCAGTCAAATTATGGGAAAAAGTGAAAAACTGCATAACTTCGGGGTTTTTTTTATAAAAAAATTTAGAAAATTAAAATTTGCTTATATACAATTTGCAGCAACAAAGAAACAAAGCAAAAGGTATAGCTTAGTGATCCATGTACTAGCTTAGTTGTACAAGGTTGTGGTCGATAGATAGGGTAATTTTTTATTAATGACATTTTTCCCTCCATAAAAACACCTCTTTCACACAAAGTAGTACTTAATATTACAAAACAAAAAAGAACGGGTAATGAAGTGTTGGCTACATGGCTTTAGCAATCCACGTACTAGAATTACATCTTGGCTTAAACTTGAGATGGAACTACCTTGCTGCAGTGTTGCACCCTAAACAACACGAGGACAACACCTTGAACAGTTACCCCTGATACGACGACCGCAACAACCAAATCGACAGGTGTTTCTGCGACCAGGGAGCCCTCCACGTCCACCTCTGCCGCCACCCGGGTATCCTCCACGTCCACCTCTGCCGCCAGGGTATCCTCCACGTCTACCGCCAAAATTTCTTCCTTGTTTAGCATCTTCTACGCTGTTCACCTTCCGAGTTGCATGTCCTATATACATATATATATATATAAATAAAATTATATATTAATGAGTTTAAATTTGTTGTCTAACTTATCTCATAAGCTATGTACCACTTGTTTGTCAATTATTCACGTCAGTTAAAAACTAACTTTCTATTTATTTTATTAGTTGATGTAAATATTTTCAAATGAATAAAAGACAGAGAGTAACAATTAACAAATATATAATCTATCAAATATATTAACAACCAGACCCTTCAAACATGCCTCAAATACCGCCATAAAAACAAGTAATAAGAATTTTTGATTCATATAACATCAATGTATCCAAGAAAGATAGCTTACCAGTAATTTCTTGAGCATCATTGGAATGCTCATCGGTCATTTCATGAACTGCAAGTCCAGAATAAGTGATCATGAAAACAAACACCAAAATACATACCAAAACTAATGCTTTGGAAGCCATACTACTAGTAAATAACTTGGTTATCAACTTTTTTTTTTTGTTTGTTTTTCTTTTTTCAGCTCTTTAAATGAAACAAAAATTATAATTACATTACATTAACATTTTTGGATCCTTTTTTATAGCCAATGCAAGCCAAAGTAGCCAAACACAAATTTTCTTTCTTCATTTTATTTAAATTTTTTAAGGAGGGATAAGGGTATAACCGCATAACTGAGAAGCCATATGCAAAGAAGTGGGGAATCTGACTTGAATAAGTGGTTTTTTGTCATGGTGTAATAAATTGGGCAACATGTTTTATACAATAGATATTTATTATTTTTGAAAAAAAAAAAAACCTTGGAAATGAATATCTTCAAGATGTCATGATATTTGTCAAAACTCAAAAAAATTTATTTTAGCACTTAGATCTTTAATTACAAAATCTAACAATTCCATACTTTTTTTATTGAGAAAGAAATTTTGGACTATACTATTAATGTATTTTGACCCAAATTGCATCCAACTATATATTAACATTCATGTAGTTCCCCATAATTTTTCTCTCATCACCTCATTAGTCAACAACTCCACATCATTTTTCACCAATTTTACTACATATCTTTCTTATTTCACAATTTCATACCTACATTCATGAACCTCTCTATTTACCTTCTCTCTCCTACTTTTCATACCCCACCACATTCTATACCTACCCCACCACATTATATACCTCCTACTTTCGATACCCCGCCAATATTAATAAAAATGTTTGATTCATGACATTAATTATTTAGACCCCTATTTACAAATGAGAACTTTCCCGAAAAGGATCCCATCCTATTAACCTCTTCATTTAAAAGATCAAAAAGGACAGGTTCCAACATTGGTGTGAAGGTTCTCATTTGTATTT
The DNA here is from genome assembly GCA_016808085.1 of Suaeda aralocaspica. Taxonomy (NCBI): domain Eukaryota; kingdom Viridiplantae; phylum Streptophyta; class Magnoliopsida; order Caryophyllales; family Amaranthaceae; genus Suaeda; species Suaeda aralocaspica. Next base: position 270,633 of record PYUH01004021.1, read on the forward strand.
TTTTACAAATGAGAAACCATTATGGGGAGCCAATGTTGATGCCCTAAGGCACTTTGCCACAACAGCAACAGTGAACCGGTGATATCAATCAAGGTACTTACTACTTACTAGTATGCCAACAAAGATGATATAAAAAAAATAATAGCCTGTTGTGGCACTTTCCCTGATTTTTAAAGAAAACATAGAGAAAGAAAAAACATTATACATCCCGTAACCAAAGACAAAAATTTTGTTCACAAAATATCCTAAAAAAACATTTCTCTTCTGCCGTAAACTAAAAATCTAACCATTGAATCAAAGTCATGTTCCATTGCAAAGCCAAATACTCCATGTAATTCCAATCAACAGATCAAGAAACATTAGCTACATCATTGTAACTCTATACGAGCATTACAAACTTATCCTGAATTTCAAACACTTGATTTCTGCAAACTACAGTGATAAAACTAACTAAGCCCACACCATAAGGTAGGTTCCCATCATCAATGACAAGCGAAAAATAAACCTAAAAAGTTAAAGAGTTTGCTGTATTTGTTTCTCACAAACAGCCAACTAAACGAAAACCCAAAATAACTCTCCTTAAAAAACTAGGAAATTCTTGTTTATAGCAGAAAAACTATACAACTATAAAGCATATGGGGGTGCCAGTGTACTCAAGTATCAGAAATTATCACATGTTTATCCAGCCTTCTATTCACATAAAACATCGCTGTAAAAGTAAGTTGAGATGTTGAGAATCGATAATCAGAGGGATAGGTCAGGTAGCAACAGCTGATACAGTTGGACAAGCACTGCTTGATTCACTTTTCATGTTTATAGCATTTACCATTGAGCTCTCACCCAAAGAAGCAGGCTCCTCATGTTGCTCGATACCCAAAGAATGAGGAAGACCATCACCAGGCTGTAAACGACAAAAAATATTTGCAAGTTAGGAACTGCTAGCAGTGACTAATGGTAATAAAACTGAACAGTTCTATGGTACTGATTGACAAGAACATAGTTATACAAGCATGAGATTTACCATCAAGTCACTCAGCATTTCCATTGTAGAATCCAAGTCACCTTGATTGAAATCATAAACATCAGCAATAGATTGATCAGAAACACCAGGAAAATACATCTGGAGATAAGCGAGGTCAATTTCAGACTCTGCATCAATCAGTTTACTGTCTTTTCCGTTTATTTGTTCAGAGGATACACCACCAGTAGCATCAACCTGTTGACCCTTCATCTTGTAGTCATCATCCATAATAGGATGGGCAACAGAAACAGCAGGAGACCTCCCAGAATCATCATTATCTTTCTCCCTGTTATTAACCTCCGCATCAGAAACAGCAGGAGTTCCCTCAGGAACCTCGTTGTTTACCTCTCTCCTAGAGATTGGTACATATGAAATGGCATACGGATTCAAAGTTGATGCGCTTGAATTCATTATGGTATGTTGCAAGAGAACACTGCAAGAAGAGAATAAATACATCAATCAAAGGCAAAATACACAACCAATATGAACCATATTTACACAAATTATAATAAATGCAACTCCACATGTTACACCAGTGAAATAATTCTCAGAGGAGGTGACTATCAACTATAAATGCCGGGCTAAAAGTTCTGCAGAAACAAAATGTGCCACTCGGGAAATTGTTTTTACATCTTAAAACTGAATCACACATTCAGTAATATGGAAATGACTAGTTGACTACATGATAGACCATATTCATATTTACTTTTAGCATGTACCCAAGATCTACGCATCCAAATATAGTTAGTAACAGAACATATGATATAATTCACTCTTAGAGCAACCAAATATAGTTGGTGACAGAACTTATGATACAAAATACAAATCACTCTTCACCATCCCTACATCATAAAATCACTCTAAAATACAACCTACTTCCTATGACAATCGAAACATTTTTACTTCCACAGCATCACCCTTACTAGATACAACCATAACCATTATCTACAAAATGCTATTCGGAAAAAAAAAAAAAAAAGATTTCAATCATAAAGATGGAAAACCAAAGCAAAAGGGCTATCCAAGATAGCATTCTTATAACTACAGCGAATCAATATGGTCAAAGCTAGTACATAAATTGCACAAATGTAATACTTGAAACAGCAAGAACAAAATAACAAATGTAGTACTTCTTATCGAAGTACAAATGTAGCTTTGTAATCCTTAACACTTCTAATTCCTTTCGAAACACAAACAAGAACCTACATACGCCCCGCAAGGGCGCGAAGCACTTTAAAGTTTAAACAGTCTCTCAACCTTTGTAATACGGTTCCACACAGTCAATCAAATTGTCAAATTTGGATTCAATTACTTAAAAACCGATTAAAGCGACTCGGATATTGGATTAATTAGAAACAAAACAACATAACTAGAGTAACTAAAAATCATTTCATGAATTAGTAGCAATAATAAAATTACTGTAAATTCCAAACAAAAAAACAAACTTGCTTAAAACACAAGAAATTCCAAAGATAATCAAAAAAGTGCATTTCAAGCTACAAAAGCATTGTTATACTAGCTCAAATTAGCAAGAAACTACATAAAGTTAAATCGCAATAGAAATTAGGGCAACGAAACTAAAAATCACAGACATTTTCAGATTAAATCAATAATTAAAAAAAAAAAACAAAATCTCAATTAAAAACAATTTCTTTAAAAAATGAAAAAAAAACGATGATAATCAATTACTGATTAATAAAATCAATTAGCGAAAAAAAAAAAACAACGAACAAAACAATGATCGAATAACCGAAACATCAATCAAAGAATCAACAAAACAAAACCTAAAATCAAACTAATTAGAAATTACACTAAAAAAAAAATCAAAAACACAAAAGATCAAAAAGATTAAAAAGTGATTAAGTTATACTTACGAAAATCAAAGAAACCCTAGAAAACCGAAAAATAAATCAATGATCGAAGATGAAAAGTTGCGATTTCTTGAAGGTCTTCAAGAGAGAGAAAATAAAGGAAGAAAAAATGATTAGAAAAAGTAGGTGTACTGTTAAAATTGATGTTGCGGAAATTTATAAGAGAAGAAGTAAAGTTTTTTTTTTTTTTCTATTTTTTTTTTAATTTATTGTGTTATAATTGAAAAAAATGTAACCGTTTTTTTTTTTTTTTTTTTAATTTTTGTGAGAGTCTACTATAATGTCGCTACCACTCTTCGAAGTCCAACCATTTTATTTATTTATTTATTTTGGTTGGTTTAATTTAATTTTGTCTAAAAATATATTATTGGTAACTATATTTATGTGGAAACTTGCCATTTTTTATTTTTGATGGTGTTTGTTTTGTGGTTTTGTTACTATTTATGTTGACTTATTTTGATTTCGGAAATTAATATTAGTAATTTTTCATTTTGCCTGGTGTCTATTTTGTGATTTTTGTTAGTTTTTCTGTTGACTAGTTTTGATTTCGATAATAAAATTAGTAAGTATTTTTATTTCCACTATCTAAATGAGGGTAAAGAAAAATGTGGTAACTAATCATAGACTATTATTTGACTCCGTTTTTTAATTTTTGTGTGTTTGTAAAACTAATATTGTTGCTTTGTTACCATTTCTGTTGAACAAATTTAACTTCATTAGTATAATTAGAAAATAAATTTGTATTGAACATGTAAAAGCTATGACATGTATGAGCTTTCGATTTGTATCGTTTATTCAATTGCAACAAAGCTATGATATTGTTATTTTTATCGCAAGTCCTTTATAGTTGTTTTGTTTTTTAAATTAATAACTTACTACATTATAAATTACAACCCCTGCAATCTAATTTCGCACAAAACAAAAAACACATTATGACAAACAAACAAAAGCATATTTTATAATTGTAGCTAACCCGGGGCATTGCCCGGGCCAAAATTCTAATTGAAGAGAGAAATATGTGTCTTGGCCTAAGTGCCAAAACTAATACTCCCCCCTGTTTTTATTTGCAACAAATCACTTTTCATACTTGTCGAGACACATTTTAAACAATTTATAACTCTAATTATATATTTGTATTAATTATATATTAATTAAGTGCATACCAAGACGAATAGTGCAACTGAAATTAAGTCAAAGCTTAAAAGATGAATATTGCAACTTTTGAAATGTTGCAACTAAAAAACGGAGGGAGTATAATTTTAATGCTTTTAACATTTTTGAAAAGGAAAATAAGAGATAAGGGAATTGTTAGGCAATTATTGAGTATATTATTTTGAAATATAATATGATGGGGTATATGTAGGTAGGAGAGAGAACACGAGAAAGAATCCTGATTGATCGATGTCAGAAAAATAATAGGAGGAGGATGAAGAAAATGATGAAGATATTAAATAATAACGTGGAAGAAATAGATCGATCATGATGTGTTAGTTAAGGAGAAGGAAGGAGAATATGGGAAAGGAATACAATGTCCCCAACAATAACTATGCTCTTACAACTGCACACATAATATATGAACCCATCAACAACAAAATCCTAATCCTCTCTAGTTCATAGAGCTTCTCTCTAGAAAATTATTTTTTTTTAGATTGATTTCCTTCCTCACTTTTCTTTCACCCATGCGAACATCCGACTCCAAAGGAAATACCGCTTTCATAATGAGGCATAATTTGTCTTTCCCATTCAAAAGAATGGGTCCAATGGTAGATTAGAAAACAAAGAGAAGCACAAGTCTTGAAGATAAATTCGACAAATCGGTTATTACTCAGGTTCTAGACTTCAGGCTCTTTGGAGTATTGGAAATTCAAGATTGGATAGATTCGAACTGGCTAACATTTGGGACGATTAAAGTTGAGAAAATTAGCAAAAAAATCCTTCATTTTCTTCTGCAATGATCATTGCGATAGAGACAGACTCTTGGCTTTTGGCTCAGCAAGTTTTAAGGGTGCACTGTTAATCTTCAAACAGTGGGAAAGGGGAGCTGCGCTAAGAGACATAAAATTTGATGAGTCCGTCTTATGGGTTCGGGTGGAAGGCATCCCTTTGCATCTTAACCAAATTGATGTGGCGACGGAGGCACTAGGAAAGCTGGGGAACATAATGATAGTAGACAACAATAGTTCCTCGCTAACTCATGTGGATTCAGTCCGAATTCGCCTAAGTCTCAATATTCGTCTTCCGTTAGTTCCGGGTTTTACTTGGAATTCGAGGAGAATAAATATGCCTGGATTGACCTCCGGTATGAGGGCATCTTCAACTTTTGTACCAAATGTGGGAAACTAGGCCACAGACAATCCCATTGCAAAATAACACCCCAGACAGCACATGCTCATATCCTGAAATCTATGAGCCGAATCACTTCTACAAACAATGGGTTTATTTTACAACCTTTGTCCTCCATCCCTCTCTATTCTAGGCGATTTTCAGGCCTACGCATTACTGAGGCGAACCGTACAATGAGGATGAACCTTGTTAACTGTCCTGAAGGCTTTCAGCCTGTAGAAAATTCGGATACTTCCATGGGAAGTGACTCCAGCTCTTCGTGTTCAACGGAGTTTGCCAACAGAACCAACTTAAACGCGAATAGTGACACTGGTTCAGAACAAAATGACGGAGATAGTGAACAAAACATCAAAGATAGTGACAAGGATGATACTTTGGGTGATGATGACAATGATCATCCACCTGAATCAGAAGGTGGAAATAAAAGAAAAGCTAGTGACCCCCCAACAGATTCTTCGGATTCCTCCCACTCTCCGGGTGGCAGACCGTCTTCTAAGCGGCGTAACGAATTTCATAATCGTCTGATCCGCGAAGAGGTTTACTATTCACAACGCCACTGTTCAAGGAAACGGGTTTCTTTGGGCTTGGACCTCCTTAGCACCTTTCTTTTCAAAAAAAGCAAAGAAGTCAATGGGCCACTGTGGTCAATTTCGTAGAAGCCTACCAGACCCAACTAGTTTTCCTCCAAAAGAGCATTTACTTCCACGTTGTCCACCAGGTAATCCTCCCAACTGTAATTACTTCCATTTAATGCACTCAACCCCCTCCCCTTTCTCCTTTTTTAGCTCTACGGCTAGTGTTGACCCCTACTTTCTTCTTCCTAAATGTGGTAGATCATCTTTTAATCTTCCCTATTTATTACCCAACTACCACTTCTTCCCCCCTTTTTTAAATTCCCCTTTTCTTCCTTCTTTTGTCCAAACATTTCCCCTTTACTTGTTTACCTCACCATTTTTAACCTCCTTTTGTCCTTTCCCAAAACCAGTCTTTAACCCTCTTTTTGGCAATGGCTTCTATTGACAAAAATCATTTTATTCCTTCGAGCTCTTTAGATAAACCCGCTGACATTGTTGATCCCCCTGTTAACATCTCCATCCTCGTACCTTACTTTTCCGAGACCATTTATAAACCCACCCAATACTCCTTTGTCATCACCTTTTCACCCTGCCAGCTTGCCAATCTTTAATATTAATAATATTTGGACCACATACATGGGTGAATCTTCAACTTCTTTCACTTTTCCTTCTCCGGAAAGCATAGTGAGCCCCCAAATTTCGCCCATGCAACGTAGCATGCTAGCCCCTACTTTGTTTAAAAATTGTGCTTCCCCTTTTTCGGACTCACGGACCTTTCGCTCCGCACCCTTAGACTTTCCCGTTGAGGAACTTATCCTACTTCGACTTTCACCTGATACGGACTCTGACAAATTTTTTACCACGGCCATATACTCCCATGCCTCCAAGAAGAATGTTTACAAGCTTCGTAGGGTTTGGTCTAGGGTAGCAAGGACTTTCAGTGGTAATTATGGCAAAAGTCTGGTATCAACCCCCTCTAAGAGATGTGTGGAAGAAAATCTGGCCAACTGTGAGGATGGTTATGTTCAAGAGAGCCCTAAAAGACGAAAGAACCAGAGAGTTTACTATGGAAAGCATTTAGGGAGAAGATGTTTGAAGTATGGTTTGTGTCTTGGGGAAGAATTTGTGTCTGATGATGATAAGGATGATGATGTTGAAAACTCTGTCTCCCAGTCTTCGGTTTTTCCACCTGCTGTGACTGATGGTGCGGCTTGGCTTCTCAAGCCTGATGATGCCAAATGAAGATCCTTTCGTGGAACTGTAGGGGTCTTCGAAACAAAAAGGACCCTGTTTTTTCTTTTCTTACTTTTTTTTTAAAAGTTCATGTCTTAGATTTTATTTTCTTATCAGAAACAAAATGTAATGTAGCTGAGATCCAAGGAATTTTCCAAAAGCTTGGTCTCTCCTGTAGCTACGGTGTTGATGCTAGTGATAGTAGAGGTGGCCTATTCCTTTGTTGGCCACCTGGTAGGGACGTTGAAATAGTTTTTAGTTCGTTGCATTTAATCCTATTTAAGTTTAAGGTTTTTCCCCTTGGATTACTCTTATGTGTTCTTTGTCTATGGGAGCCCGTATGTAGTTAAACGTGCTGAGGTCTGGAATTATCTCACCACAACTTTGAACCTCGTCTCTGATAACTGGCTCATGATTGGTGACTTTAACCAAATTGAATCCCTCGAACAGCGACTGGGGGGTCTCAAGTGATTGCGGGTTTAAATGATTTCAATACCTTCAAAAACACAAACAACTTAAACCCTATTCCTTCTCACGGGGCAAGATACACCTGGAGTAATAAACGTTCGGATGATACCTTCATGTATGAAACCCTGGATAGAGCTTATGCCTCGAATACTTGGATCTCACGCCACGCTGTGTGCAGCTTAACAAATTTCCCAATCATGATTTCAGACCATGGTCCAATCCTTATGAATTCAGGCCCAATAAACAAAAAACCCAAACGCCCTTACAAAATAGAAGCTTGGTCCATTGGACATAATGACACTCTGAGCCTAATCCAGAATAAATGGAGCTCTCCTTGTACAGGCTCTAAGTTATATGGACTTCAAAGGAAACTGCAACAAGTTTCTATGGGCCTAAAGAACTGGGCTTTATGTTTTAAAAAGCAAAACCATGTCCAATGGAATGATATTTTGGATGAGTTGGAAACCTCACAGAACCAAGTCACAAATGCCATGCAGGCCCAGCTAAATTCAGCCCAACAGGCCAAAGTTACAGAAATTCTTTACATCAAACAACAATTCTAGCAGCAACGGGCTCGTTTTAAATGGGATGTTTTGGGGGACCAACCAACAGCGTTCTTCTTCAAGACGGTCAAAACTCGACGTGCTCGCAATTGTATTGAATTTATTCAGGATACACAAAGCAATTGGGTTTTTGACCAACAGAAAGTTTTGGACGCTTTTGCTACTCACTTCTCCAACCTTCTCCGACCTGCGGATGTTCCCTCCCCGAGTATGAAAGATTTTGAAACTTGGCTCCTTTGTCCTCGCCGTTTAACTCAAGCTCACCTTGACATCTTGGCACGCCCCTTTTCAGCTCAGGATGTTAGAAAGCCTGTTTTTGAAATGAAACCTCTCAAATCTCCTGGCCCTGATGGCTTCCCTCCCATGTTTTTCCAAAAACACTGGCCCTTAGTTCAACAGTCAGTTTGTGAAGCAGTGCTTAATTTTTTCAATAGGGGTTATATGTTATTTGAGACCAATGCCACCTTCCTAGCCCTCATCCCAAAGGCCTCTTCTCCAGTTAAAGTTGACCAGTTCAGCCCCATTAGTCTTTGCAACACAACCTACAAGATAATTTCTAAATGCATGGTTAACCGCCTCAAACCGGTTCTGCAAGATATTGTAGGTGACTTTCAAAATGCTTTTATCCCGGGTCGCCAAATGACAGATTATGTTTTCATAGCACATGAGCTTAATAGCTGGGTTAAGAAGAAACAAAAAGGAAAATTAAGGGCAGCTCTACTGAAGGTTGATTTGAGTAAAGCATATGATAGAGTGAATTGGAATTTTATCACCATGATACTGCATCAGTATGGGTTCCCACCCAACTGGATTAATTGGATATTTCAATGTATCTCTACGGCTACGTATCGGGTGCTTGTTAATGGAGTGCCTACTACAAAAATCACACCCACAAGAGGTTTGCGGCAAAGAGACCCACTATCCCCGTATTTGTTTATCTTAGTCATGGAAACCCTCTCCTCAAGAATGCAACATCTACATGAAACGGGTGCAGTTCGTGGTTTAAAGATAGGAATTTCTGCTCCTCCTATTAACCATCTTTTCTTTGCAGATGACGCCATGTTTAGCTGCACAGCTAACCTCAGGTCTATAACTGCCTTAAAACACACACTCTCACAGTTCTCCTTAGTCTCGGGGGAATTAATCAACTATGATAAGTCAAATATCATGTTCACCCCGAATACTCCTGTAAAGTTTCGCAAGTTCCTCACGCGCAGATTGCTAGTGCAAGAATCTCATGATCTAGGTGTCTACCTGGGTTCTCGCTTGAATGTGGATGGAAGATCAGCTAAATGCTTCAACCCTATTATAGGTAAATTGGCCACAACAACAGAAGCTTGGAACAATAAATCCCTCTCACAATCAGGAAAGCTAATCCTGATCAATTCTGTTTTGATTGCAATGTCAACGCATATCATGTCATTATACTTGCTTCCCAAGAAAACTACTAGACAAATCACCTCAAACTTCCTCAAATTTTGGTGGCAAACAACTTCGGGAAAGCGACCAATTTATTGGAAGAAGATTGGCTTGCTTGAACAACACAAACATGAGGGAGGTTTAGGCCTAAGGAACTTGGAAAAAGTGAATCTTAGCCTTCTCTTCAAACAAGCATGGAGGATACACTCTCAACCCTCACTGTTAGTCTCCAGAGTCTTCAAAGGCAAATATGGCAAGGATCCAATACAGTTAACACTTTTGGGAATCACAAAGTCAAATATGTCATGGGGGGCAAAATGCTTAGTTCGGGCTAGTAGGTCTTTTGTCAATAAACTTAATACAAGTATTGGCGATGGCAAGTCCATAACTATCCTACATCAGCGATGGACTAACAATAGACACATCCATTTTGCAACACCAATTGCACAAGCAACGGATAACCCAATTTTGGTGGCGGACTTAATGACTTCTTCAAAGAGATGGAATGCTCCTCTTATTTTCAGCAAATTTGATGCAGCCACAGCCCATTCGATCCTCTCTACTCATCTCCAACTAACGGATACACAAGATACCTTGTTCTGCCCCTACACCACTGATGGAAATGTTACTGTTAAAACGGCCTATTCAGCCCTGCATTCTGAGGACATTGATAATGCTCTGGGAACTCGTTTTTGGAAAAAATTGTGGAAACAGAAATGGCAACCAAAATGGAAGTTATTTATTTGGAAGATTTTGAGGTCTGCCTTACCAGTCGGTTCAGCTCTTAAACGAAGAGGCGTTGACACTGGAGCGAAATGTGCTTTGTGTAAAGTGCATGAGGAGTCTATTCCTCATCTTTACAGGGATTGTGAGGTTGCTTGCAGGGTCTGGAAGTGTGGAAGTTTAGGCTTGCACACGCGCACTTTTGATCAGATTCCATTCCATACATGGATTACTAATCTACTAACATACTTTCTTAATATTGACGAACAGGTCAATCAAGGGCATACAACGACTCACTTCATATCAACCCTGTGGGCTATTTGGTTACATCGTAATAGTATCATCTTCAATGGAGTCCCTCCAGACCCAGGAGCAATAGTTCAACTCCAAAGTGTCACTTTTACCCATTGGAAAAGCCTCCCGCTGACGCCGACTAATGCTCCTCAAACGGATATTCCTCCAAAGCCACCAGACCAATTTCAGACTGGTACCCCTGATCCGGATATTGCCCCTGCACTACTGATTGTTGATGGTGCTTGGAAGGATGAACATCCTTTCCCTACTGCGGCAGTAGGTTGGGTAATTCAAATGCCAGATAGTCACACACTTATCAAAGGCCGTAAAACAATCATGGCTGGTTCTCCCCTCCAAGCTGAAGCGATGGCGATGCTTCTTGGGATTTCAGCCTTCGCATGTCGAGGTTCCCATCTCTTGGTTCACACTGATTGCAGCCAGTTAATTAGGGCCCTAACTGATCCAAGAGGGTCCCCTCAACATATTGAACCTATAGTTGCGGATATTCTCCTTTATGCTTCTTCTTTTTCGTATGTTAAATGTATTAAAGTAAGTAGACAATGTGTCCACCAGGCACATAAACTTGCAAAAAATGGTTAATAATATTTGTTTCTCCATTGTCAAAAATATATATATATATATATATATATATATATATATATATATATATATATATGAACCCATAAACTCTTCAAAATAACATTTGCATTAGGGCATGTTTACTTCAGCTAAAAATCCGTTCAATTCAGTTCAGTTCAACTCCGTTCAGTTTAGTTCAGTTCAGTTCAGCTCCGTTCAGTTTAGTTCAGTTCAGTTCAGCTCTTCTCTTATTTTGCTATTCATTAATCTTTCATAAAAAAAAACTTTCGTTTCAGTTCAGTGCAGCTCTGCTCCAATCAGTTCATTTCAGCTAAAGTAAACAGACCCTTAGTAGATGTAAAAGTATGTCTTATTCTTACTTTAACTTTTGTCATGAATAACTAACTCATTCAAATATGGTGAATGTCCAAATACAAGACATTTCATTATATTAATTAAGAATGTACCCTATGTAAATATTAGCTAGTCCCCTCTAACAATATAGAGAACAATATGGATTACATAAAATTGTGTACTCAAATATTAAGTCAACACCATTTGTTATGATGGCCTTTTGGTTGGAATCATAAGTACCACAAGTTGGGTATGGTACATCTCTCTATATCACATCCCGGTTGTGGAGTATGTTGTTTTGTTACTTAGTTATATAAGCTACTCTAGTTGGGTGTGGTACATGTGCCATGCCAGAACCTAGTTGTGGAGTAGACTTCGTTTAATAACAAAATTTACAGCCTTTGTTATTATAATCTATCTTTTCGTGTGCCCTGAGATTTATGTAATTCCTCTTTCACTTCTTCTTCTAATCTCTTTGTGTGCTCATCTTAATTTCTCCTAATTAAGTGGAATTATAAGAGCTTCTTCAAGTCTTATATATTCCTTGTTGAGCTATATATATTACTATGAATATTTCTACTCTATACACCATGTAAACATCATTGTTCATTTTCTCACACAATTCTTTATTTTGGGCATAAGTTTATGTAACTCCATACCTTCACCCAAGAGTGCCCTTGTGCAAAGGTGGTGTGTTAACCTTTGTTAACGAGTCGCCAAATACAATGTGCACCCCGGTTGGGCCGAATTATCTTTTTCAAGCCAGTAGTCCTTATTGCCACGATACGCCAAATATTTCTCTATCGATTCCGTTTCTTTGTGTAGCCTTGAAAATACCCTTTATTTCCAACATTTTGAATATGATAATTTTTGTTTCAATGGCTACTCAATTCATTTCTTTTTAAAAGAAAAATATGTGAGGAAAACAAATTAGAGAGTTTGAGTTTATAATCAAGAATTATTTTGGTCATGGTAGGTTCCATTTATAAGAATAATGGTAGGTGGATGATTACTTAACACAATAATGTTCGGGAAAGAGCTTGGATCATTATTTTGGGAATGTCATCATGGAAAACGAATTCTTGATTTTATATCAAGGGAGATTCTTTCTAAACTAAAATTTCAACTATTGTGTATAGTTCTTATTTGTGTCATAAGATATCAAATTGGGTATTCATTTGTGTATTATGATTTTGATGATAAATTTTGTCTTAAATTTTTTGACATATAATGTTTTGTTGAAATGTCTACTAAATGGAGATGACACTTTGTTTATGTGCATGTTGCTTAATCCCTAGTAATTATCTTAGCAAAATTCCATATTTTGTATGATTTTGTCAAAAGAATATTATTGTTGAAATAATTACTAGAATTGAAACTTGCTTAGTCACTTGATTTTACAATCATGTATTAATGTGTGATGGTGAAGTTGAACAAGCTATTGTAAGATGGGGTTTTTGTGAGCTTTTGAACAAAACTCTTTTTTAAAAGGTATTACAAAATATTTTGTTATGCTTGTTTTATGCAAATATTTGGCAAGGTTTCTTATGGTTCAAGAATTTCAGTTTTTTATCCATATTTATAGTGTGGCCCTATTATGGTAAATTAGTTGTACATTTCTCCAAATTTTTTGACATGTTTATGTGTGTAAATTCTATGTTTATTGCATTTCAAAAGCAATAATATTGGAGATATATGCATTTAATTTATGGGGGTGTTATTATACACTTTTGGAAGTTGTTTGAGGGTGAACATTAGAGCATCTCCAATGGTGAGCTACACTATGTTGTAGCTTGCAATTTTATAAAACAATTTCAAGCTAGTTTAGTTTTAAGCTACATGTTGCTTCAATGGTAAGCTACATTTCCTGTAACTAGGATAAATTTTTTCATTATTATTTTTATAATCCAATTAACTCCTATTTATAAAATAACAAAATTAATTTGTTTTCATTCATTTTATTTAAAAAAATTGATTGTATGGAACAAACGAATATTATATTTTTATGACTTGATATTTGTCATTGTCTAATTATTATAAAAATGTTAATTATTTAAAATAAACCATATCTTAAAATATTGAAACTATGACAAGTATTGCTCAGTGATACGATCATATCTTAAATTTTTTACACATGATACTAGGATCATAACCTAACACTTTCATGTTATTAGACTTTTGGTAGCATGCACAAAACTTACTCGCAAAATTCCTTAAACCCTTAGAACGATCCTTCTACGAAATCTCCTCCTTACATAAGAAAGATACGAAACCGACCTTAAAAATTCTTCTGACTCCACAAAACATGTTAATTTCCGTGCATTAGATTTACATAAAACTTAGGTTTATAATCTATTAAAAGGCGTTTCAAAGAACGTCGATGTAAGCCCCCCTTTGTGCCACGATACATCCAAAAATTACAAATGAAAGCAACATGTTATAGCCATTAAGAATTGAACTCATGACCTTTCAAATGAAATGTAAATACACAACCATCAATCCACTTTGTTCTAGTTGATTAATTGTTCACAATAAAATATGATAAAGTGCTATAGTTACATGTAAAAGTACGTACATGTACAAATATGTACATCTCTAAGAGGCATGATAAAAGACTATTGCTGACACAAGTGACGATAATTGTTAATTTCATCCGAAAAAAAGTGAATGTTGTTTTTTTTAATGACAAACTTATCATGGAAACATAACCTTTATCAATTTTGCATAAGCCAAAAAATTACAAAAAGATAATAAAATCAATTATAAAAATTCATGAATAATAACATACTACCTCCGTCTTTTTTTACTTGCTACATTTACTTTTTCACATTTCCCAATAAACAACTTTAAAAATTATTATCTCGATTTATATATTTCAGTAAATTATAAACAGTATATATTTGGAAAGTTTACATCGAAACAAATCAAACAAGATCTCATATAGCTATATTTTTCTTTACATATAAAACACCAAAGTGAGTCAAAGTTACACTATAACTGTTGTCGAAAACCCTAATGTAGCAAGTAAAAAGATACAAAGAGAGTATTTGGTATTTTGAGATCGACCCGGGGCATCGCCAGGGCTAAATTACTAGTTAGATTTACAAAAACTGCTTTTAATTATTAAAAATTATCAAATTAATTTTTAATAATTAATTTTTAATAATTAATTTTATAGTTTTATAAACTTTAAAATTACATCAGAACATCATAAAATCAAAATCATGAATTTTAGAAATTTATGTAAAGCAAAAGCAAATTTTTTCTTCTTTTTAACAAACCGTGGCATGCTTGTGAGCGGGCCACTTTGGGCACGATTTTGGAGGTTTAAAAGGCTGAGATAGTGGTGGTAGTTAGAACCTGGTTGCAGCCTGCAGTGAGGGGTTCAAGTGGTGATGGTGACGTGCGATTTGGTGGTGTAAGGTGGTCGTGGTGGAGGCTCAAAGTAGCCTCCCCAAATCTGGAAAAACCGCAAGAAAAGAGAAAGAAAAGGATTTTTGGGTTTTAATTTTCTGATTTTTTGTAAGGCTTTTGCAAAGTGAATTTGGGAGAAAAAATTGAGTTATTTATAGGCATAAGAGACCTCAAATTTTCAGCCAAGATGGGGAGGAAAAGGTAGAGTTTTTGTTGGGATTAAATCTCTACAAATAACAGGATTTATTAAAAAGATAAAACTTTGATATTGTGGATATAAATATTAGGTAATTAATAAAACAATTAAAAAATTTGTAAGTATATCTTTTTGATGACAAAATATTTTGAAATAATGTTTTAGTTAAATCATAAAAATAATTTATGTCATTAAATTATTTGGGCTTAGCCCTTAATTTCGAAAATCACTAAAAATAGACTACATGGTCCGAAATTCTTAAGACTTGAAGCCCAAAAATGATATTTTCCATTTTTGAAAATTAAAATGATATTCAAAATCTCTTTTGGAAATAAAATTAATTTTTGAATAAAATTTCGCAAAAATAATATACTTACAACCTCATAAAACCTTTATAAATAAATATAATAAAACTATAATTTTTAAAATTCTTCAAATCATATATTATAATCATAAATAGTTATAATATAAGTCTCAAACATGGTGGGGTTTACTAACCACCCAAAACTAAGCCCCGAATCCATATTAGCGCAAAGGGTAAATCGAATGAAGCAAAAAATAAAAATTAATTAACTACAATGATAACAAGATATATTTTAACATATTCCTTTATTTCATTTTCATCTTTGAACCTTTATGTATTCTTTTTTATTTAATCACGATGCTCATCATTTATATTAAGTTTACATCAAACCAAAAATTAAGAAAGATAAATTCGATCAATTGCAAAACCCTTAAAAACATCATATATTTGATAATGTTAAATTGGTAATTATGAATGACTAGAGGCGTCGCCTGGGCAAAACTACTAGTTATAAAGACAAATTAAACTCATTATCTTCGCTTTTACACATGATAATTTTGATGCGAGTTTTTACAAAATTCTCTTCAAAACCTATAATTCACCGAACACACAAATTAGAGTTTATTTTGACTCAGCACAACTCTAAACTTTAATCGACACTCTAAAGCTAATATATACTCTGTATTCAAAACTCTATTCTCCAAATTACTATCCCAACTCCCAAGTATGTCATAAAAATTAGGTCTTGCCTTTGTAGTAGTCGAGGGTTTTACTCATCTTGAGATCGAAGGAGACAACCTAGTCCTTATTAATTCTATCAAAGTCTTATTCAAACCTCCTTGGAAGATTCATCCAAGAAATAACCTAGTTAGGGTTAGGGGTGTTTATCTGCGAGTACCTGAAAATGCAGGTACCCGAAAAGACGGGTAATGATATTCACAATCCATTACCTACCCGTAAAATCCGGATACCGATTTGACCGGGCTGGAGATGCGGGTACCCTAGTTGTTTTATTGAAACAATAATATTAGCATTAAACTTCAATATACATAATAAAGCATTAACTTCTATCAATATGACAAGGCATAATTGCATGTATGTTTACCTTACAAAAATTAAAGTATACTTAATTAATGCTAAAGTGAAGCCTTATTAATGTATTAAGATAATCCGTATATATTACCTACATCTTGACCTTATAAGAGAGAGTGAGTGTTAAGCAATTAGCAACTAAGCAAATCAAATGAAAGAAAGAGGCAGTAGCAAACTAATATTACTGTATTATGATAGCAGCCTAGGAGGAGGTAGTAATGAAATGAAAATATTGAAGTGGCAGATTTGCGGCAACAGGTTAAAAGAAAATCAGAGTATGATTCTCTGAATTATGGAAGAAATCTAGTATTAAAAAAAAACTACCAAAGGATAAAGTTTTAGAGGGTTTTCGGATACCCGAAAATCATTTTCACTGCCGTTACCCGACCCGGCTAAAGCCAAATTTTAGCGGGCCAGGTACCCGACCCGGGAAAATAAAAAAGTTTGAGAAAAATACCCGAAATTTTAGAGCGGGTAGTTGGATCGGGTAATCTAAGTCGGGTATTTTTAAACACCCCTAGTTAGGGGTATTGTTATTTGACATTATTAGTGACGTCCACTTTTCACATGTAAACTTCCTTTTTTGCCCTTCCTTCTCACAACTTTCACCTTTTTTACCCTTTCTCTCCCTAAAACAACCAAAAACCAACATCATCACCACCACTTCAACACCACAACCACCATCGGTCAACAGTATGACGAGTAAACCGCCCTCAAAGAAGACAAAAGTCGTGCCAGTGTTCATGAAACAAGCCGTTGAAGCAGCTATATATGACTCAAAGGGCAGCGAAGACGGCTGAAACAACAGTAACTTCCTCGACAGTTGGTGGGACCGAAACTTGTTTGTCGATGGCGTCTGAGGCGACGGTTAACTTTTGAAATTTTTTTCCGGTTGTTTCGTGATACCATCGCCTGATTTAAACGCCTGTTACTAGATTAGGCACCAGTTCCATAGAACGGGCGTTTGGGTTAGTTGCCCGTTCTATGGAATATGCGCCATTTTTGTTAGATTTAAGTCCTTACCGGTTCGTTTTCAAGCGAAATCTTCCGCCCCCCTCCAAATCATGGTGCTTTGATGGTAAATTTTCGATGAAGATGCAGTGATGGTTAGAGAGAAGGAAGGAAGTTTAGGGTCTGTTTACTTCAGCTTAAAATTAGTTTAGTTCAATTCAGTTCAATTCTTCTTTTATGTTGCTACTAATTAATCCTTCATAAAAAACTTTCAGTTCAGTTCAGTTCAGTTCCGTTCAGCTGTTTTCAGTTGAAATAAACAAGTCCTTAGTGGGAGAAAGTTTTTTTTTTACTTTTTTTTTTAAAGAGAATAGCAATTTTGGAAGGTGAGCAATGAAAAGTGGACGTTGTTAAGTAGTTATATACGTCTAATAGCAACTCTGTATTTTTATTGACTGTTTTCCTCTTTCTCAACTCTATGTAATTGTTCACGAAGATTGGTTAAAATCAGGGGTGTGCAAAAAATTCCGTCTCCAAAATTCCGGTCTGGTTTTCCGGTTTTCCGTTCCGAAAGTCTGGATATCCGATCTGGTTTTTTGAAATTCGAAAAAACCGTATCGAATATCCAGATTTTTAAACCGAAAAACGGACCGGATACGGAATGGATTTTTAAAAATTCAGATTTTGGATTTGTAAGGAAAACAAAATCGGGAATTCCGGATTTTTCTGGATTTCCGATCCGGTTTTTAATAAAAGTAAGTTTTGGGGAAAATTTTGGTGTATAATATGGAACCAAATATCCATATTTCCGATCCGTTTTTGAGGATATCATTCCGAAATATCGATTTTTCCGAAACGGAAACAGAACCAATTTTTTTGTTGAATTTCCGGATCGTAAAAATTCCGATATTCGATTTTGCATACCCCTAGTTAAAACCCTCAATAGAAAGACTAGTTTTTTTCTAAAAAAATTTATGAAAAATAACTTAAATACTTAACAGAAATTTGAAAAGAATTAAATAAAAAATATAAATAAAAGAAAAAGAAAAGAAAAGCAGAGGATAACAGATTAACAGATGATGTTACAATAAGAGAGAAGCAGCAAAAATAACAAAAATGGCAACTCTCTTTCTTTCTTCCACTCCACCCCCTCACCTCCTTCTTCTCAGGTACTTTCACACTCAATTATTTTCCTTTGTCTAATAACATTTCATGTTATAAATAATTTTTTTTTTTGATGTTTCAGAAATCAGATAAATTTCCCAATTTTCCAGCAAAAATGCAAATTCAAAGGAAAAATTAGTGCTTGTTCAACAAAACCCACTTCAGAATATGGGTTTTCTAAGAGGGATTTATTGCTTTTTGGCTTCTCTTCTTCTCTTGCATTAGCTCTTCCTACACCTGGTAATATAATTTTTACTCTAATTACTGATTTTTTTCTTAACTATTGATGTGTTATTTATTTATTTTTGTTGGTAATTTTGTGTTTTCTATGATAAAAGACTTTTAAATGAATAAAATGGGGGTTTATTTTGTTTAGCAAAGCTGATTTATTTACTTATTTATTTATTTGCAGGAATTGGTGCTTTAGAGGGAGTGAAAATGGCTGAATTTAATGATGAATTAAATGCCTATACTTACTCATATCCTATTGAACTTCCTTCCAAAAAACTTACCTTTAAGTGGTATGGTTTTTATTTTATTGTTGAAATGTTTTCCTTTAGTTGTTACTATGTTGCATGAGCTAGCATAGAGATATTTGGTGTTATATTGACATAGCTGATGAGTATTTATATTAGTATTGTAAAATTGTTGATTACTACTTCCTCCCTAGAGGCCACTATAGTGGGAGTCTCGTGCAGTAGGTGTGTCCTTTTTTTGTTGGTTGCCTATAAGTTAAGTGTAAAATAAATGAACCTATAGAAGTCCCCCCGGTAATCTTGTGCACTGGATACGGCTTTTTTTTTGTTGATTGCCTATAAGTGTAAAATAAATGAAAGAAATTTCCTATAGAAGCTTCCCCCTCCATCCCGTTGTCTTGATTTTAGAATTGAGTACTTGTGTTGTGAAAAGATGTATGTCCCTTTAAGGCAATAGTGGTTGTGTTGAACAAGTTTGATCCAAAACTCCAATATGGGTCATTACTGCAGGATGGGAAGAGCAATGCAATCTTTCAAATCTCAATTATTGATACAATGATATCCTTTGGGTTCCTTGGGAAGAGGACTTTCTGTTAATGTCTTGAGGGTCTTGCATTTGCTTTGCGATTTTGAATTTGAAGATATATTGGCAACTTAGAATCTAATTCCATAAGGGCTAAGCTTGTAATCAAGTTTTGGTAAGTCATTTTGGTAAAAAGATTATATACGCGCATACATTCAATGAATTGTGCGTGCTTATTCTTTCGTGGAGCCAAAACAATTGTGAATGTATCCATAATGATTCCTTATGAAGTACTGTATGATTTTTGAAGGTAAATTGCTGGTTTTACATTTAAAAAGTTGGTTAGGCATGAGCCCCACCACTGTCCTCCTACCAAAGCTGCAAGTAGAAAGGCAATGAAAATTCAGTTCAAATTCCAGTAGATATAGCAGTTTGGGTGACTTGTGCTAGAGCTCTCTTCTGATGAATGAAAGATTGCGATAATAATTATACAGAAAAGTCTGTTTATTTTTATAGGTTGTTGTATGAATACAGTAAGTTGTAGCTTGCGACGAAATTTTAGTTTTCTTGTTTGCTTCCTACAATTTAATGAACTACTTCTATTGCAAATCACTCCTTTGTGTCATTAAATGTAGGGACCTGACTCTTTTAATCTATTTTAAGGGTGGAGTCCAGAAAGCCAGAAAGATATTCATCCGCTGCTCCTCTTGCTCGTAAGTTGAACTTCATCTTGTTCTTCCCGCCCCCCCAATTGGAAGACTGGTTCACTCAGCTTGTACAGATTATGCTGATCACAAATACATATAAAAATTATATTTCAGTTCCCTAACACAACCATTTTAGTCATGAATTTATGAATCTCAACCCTATTACATTCTATATTTTTATATACCTTTTAATTTAGCTGATCAGATATTAATTTGAATTGGTGAAGCTAATGCACGCCTGCGTATAGTGTCTGAACGTGTTGACTTCATTGACAATCTCATCATCTCTGTTACGGTGATTACCATAGCCCGTATACCTGTTAATTTGTGTATAGATCATTTGTGATGTACTAGCTAATCTGATATATTGTTTCAGATAGGCCCCCCTAATCCAGAATTCTTGAAATCCAAAGATAAGAGTACTTGGAATCCAAAAGATGTTGCTGATTCAGTTTTGTCTGACAAATCTGCACTGGTAACTTATCTTTTTCTCTTTGCTTGGCAAGATGGAATTTTAGTGCTTTACAATGCTTTGTTTCTTTTGCCGAAATAACTAATCACAAGAGATTGAGAGTTTATTGTTCTGAAACTATAATCCACTACTGGGCTTTCGGTTCCTCTTGAAGGTCTTTTGTTAAGTGTTTATAAATTATGATGCTCATTACTATGGAAATCTTGTTATAATATGATCTATTCTTGGCATCGTGTCTTGAACTTGTGCATGCAGCATAAAGTTTGGCTGCTTCAACTCATACCTAGAAGTCCTAAACCATGGTCACTGATGTCACTATCATCAATATACGTCCAATATTTCATATTAATACATTCATTATTCTATGATAGTATGATAAAAATGAATAATTAACGAGATTGGAGGACGAAAAATGTGGCATATTTATCTTGACAAGAAATCATAGGCATTCTTGCTAACAGTTATTTCCTTGTTTAGGCTTGAATTAATGTTATTTTGATGTTTTTGCAGAGAGTGACTTCAACTCAAAAACTAGCTGAGAGCTCTATTCTAGATGCACATTCAGATGAGGTAAGCCCTCACGCTTCTGATTGTTGTTTGAGCTGATTATCTATAATCACTAGTTAAGGATATCAAATTTATTTTCCTTTAATGCTTTACAAGCAATGTTAGGCGTAATACTTTCTCATTCTCAGGTTAATGGCGAGCCATACTGGCTCTATGAATACTTAGTCCGCAAGTCACCAACCAAATCTGTATGTTTCTTTATGTTCATTTGGAGTTTGTGAGTGTTTCTGAATTCTGTATAAGACTTTAATTTAATCTCCATAATCTGTAGGCACAGGAGTCAAACAACTATAGACAATATGTCGCTGCTACTGCTGAGCGTGATGGTATATCGCTTATCTGTTCTCATGAACTTAAAACAAATACATGCATATAAGCGATCTCTTATGTAATTATGTAGTATACTAATATGTACCTGAGCCTGATCAGACTAATTTTGCTTTTCTAATTACCTTCAATAAAAAATTAAAAATATGTAAACCTGTCTCCTGGGACACTTTCTCCAGTTTCATATCCTGAATTTGAATTTACGCAAGGACTAATGAAAGAACATAGAATGCAAAGTTTTGATGTGCTGTTATATTCTCCGCATAATGTTCTGAGTTTCATCTAATTCATGAAACATTGCAGGATTTCTATACACTCTAAACGCCTCAACCTTGACCAAGCAGTGGCCAGTTGTAATCTCTCTTCTCTTGGTCTTCCTGACGACCTTTGATATTGAGGCTTCTTATTTTCATCCATTGTTCTCGATGTAAAGTTCCTCACTACTATCTATGTTTCCATCTATTGAGTATTGACTCTTGTTGCCTCTCTACTGCAGATGGGACCTATCTTGAAAAGAACAGTCAACTCATTTAGACTGTTACCCCCAACTGATAACTACGTGCCTCCATACAAGGATCCATGGAGATTTTGGTGATTGTGTTTTTTGATCAATCGTTTCATTCTTATCCTATTGACAATATTCGGGCGGTTCGTTATATTTTTACGAGGAAAAAGTGAGACAGAGGCACACATATGATGATGCCCTTTGCCCCTTTACACTGAAGCATTGTTTCATTTAAATGTTTGTTTTGTGAGCAATTCATGGCTTCACCTGACCTGAGAGCTGAACGTCTTGTAAGGGCCTTTATCTTTCTGTATGTCGCGTAGGGAGAGCTAAATTTTGTTGGTTTGTTAAAAAGGCACTTGTACATCCCTCCCTTTTTCCGGTAGGATTTGTCGAGCAAGATTATATTACAAAGAGATAAATGAAGTATATGTAGTATTTAGCTTTATTACTGAAGTGATCCCCTTTTCCCCCTATCACAAACCCAAACTTTCTCTCCTGTCTTCATAGCTGTTGAGTTACTACATGAAGTTGGTAAATATGGATAGATTATGTGGATTATACCTCTAATACTCTTTTTTGGGTGGCAACATAGGGGCAAGGGTATGTATTGATTCTCATTAAGGATTGAGAATGTTACATACATAAATCCTTATTAAGGATAGAGATGTTACATGTATTAATCCTCTTTAAGGATTATGATATAACATATACTTATTTTATTAACCTTTGGGAAAGTTAGAATTCATTCGTACTCTATAAATAACTTGTGACAAAGAAGAAAAGGTAGTGGGAAATTTTTTTCCTTTGTATTTTACATAAAACTCTTTCAAAAGTTCTTTCTTGATTTACTTTGAAGATCATCAAAGTAAACTGTCTCTCCATTGTATCTCATTACTCATTACTCATTAGTGTGATAACCTGGTGATCTATAGAGAGACGAAATTAAACTAATAGAAAAGCGTAGTTTTTGTGCCTTTGATCATCAAAGTAAAGTGATATAACCGGTGTCCTTTTGATGATCATCAAAGGCATGGAAACTATTCATTCTTATTAGTTTAATTTTGCTCCTCTAAGGATCACCGGGTTATCATGAATTAATTAATGAGATACAATTAATTAATTAATGATTTTCAAAGTAAATCAAGAAAGAGCTTTTGAAAGAGTTTTATGTAGAATACAAAGGAAGAAAATTTTCTACTATTTTTTTTCTTTGTCACGACTTATATATAGAGTACGAATGAATTCTAACTCTCTCAAAGGTTAATGAAAAGAGTATCCTTAATGAGGGTTAATACATGTAACATCTCAATTCTTAATAAGGATTAATGTATGTAACACTTTCAATCCGAGGATCAATATATACCCTTGCCATCATACCAGTACTTACCCGTCACTAGTATACAACCTCTATAACAAAGCCCAATACATTGTAAATGTGCCAACAAAACTTTGATAATTTTTCATGACTCAAAAGGAAGAATGAGGGATAGCTTAGTTGGTTTGAGCTTCTTTCCTATTTCGAGGAGATTCAATCGACATCTTTCATCTTGTGGCTCCCTGGCAAACAAAAAAAAAAAAAAAAAAAAAAAGCACGAGTGACTGTGCAACAATGAATAAGGAACCGCAGCCGGCCACAAGTACGAGACTACACAGGCACGTCGAACGGCCCTCTATAGTATGAAATACACCGCATATGACCGGTTCACTCGGAATCCTGTGGGCGGGGGGCATAGGGTTGACCAAACCTGCGTAGAGACAAAGGGGCCAACAGCAAGCGGAAAGGGGCCAACAACAACGGGGAGAAGGTGGCAGGACGCAAAGAAGCAAGGAGGGAGAGCGGAGTGGGGGGTGACGGCTCGTTCCTATTGCGAGGAGATGCAAAGCGACAGCGGGTCGCGGGGTGCCCCTGGCAAC